>OY757015.1:36575031-36775613 GCA_963580285.1 Lucinisca nassula | reverse complement strand
TCTCTCATCTCAACGGTCATGTGGCATTGAAGTGTGTTGGAGTGGGTGTCGACCGCATGACGTTTAACCAACGTTGACTCGACGCCCGTCCGTCAGGACACTCATTAGTTTATTTCGACTGTCAGTATATTTATTTGTCTGTCTAACTGTCCCTTCGTTTGTAGATAGATAGATAGATAGATAGATAGATAGATAGATAGATAGATAGATAGATAGATAGATAGATAGATAGATAGATAGATAGATAGATAGATAGATAGATAGATAGATAGTAGATAGATAGATAGATAGATCGATAGATAGATAGTTAGGTAGATAGATAGATAGATAGATAGATAGATAGATAGATAGATAGATAGATAGATAGATAGATAGATAGATAGATAGATAGATAGATAGATAGATAGATAGATAGATAGATAGATAGATAGATAGATAGATAGATAGATAGATAGATAGATGGATGGATGGATGGATGGATGGATGGATGGATGGATGGATGGATAGATAGATAGATAGATAGATAGATAGATAGATAGATAGATAGATAGATAGATAGATAGATAGATAGATAGATAGATAGATAGATAGATAGATAGATAGATAGATCACCGGGATGGATGGATAGATAGATAGATAGATAGATAGATAGATAGATAGATAGATAGATAGATAGATAGATAGATAGATAGATAGATAGATAGATAGATAGATAGATAGATAGATAGATAGATATAGATAGATAGATAGATAGATAGATAGATAGATAGATAGATAGATAGATAGATAGATAGATAGATAGATAGATAGATAGATAGATCACCGAGATGGATGGATAGATAGATAGACAGATAGATAGATAGATAGATAGATAGATAGATAGATAGATAGATAGATAGATAGATAGATAGATAGATAGATAGATAGATAGATAGATAGATAGATAGATAGATAGATAGATAGATATATAGATAGATAGATAGATAGATAGATAGATAGATAGATAGATAGATAGATAGATAGATAGATAGATAGATAGATAGATAGATAGATAGATAGATAGATAGATAGATAGATAGATAGATAGATAGATAGATAGACAGACAGATTTAAGTTCTGTCCATGTGTGATAGCTATACTTGGATAGCGAATAAAACGAAAAGTTACATAAAAACTTATTTTGTAAGTAAGCTTTCGTGAATAACGATATCTCAAATCGGTCATCCACGAAGACGGATTTTCGTCAATTAAAAACGGATCCAGGATAAATGAATTTCAGTAATAAAAGCAAAATACCATGCTTTCCTTCTCGAGGCATTATTTCAATGTAAACGGGTAAATTTTCTTTCAAAATGTCGGAATATTGTTAGCATTTTAAGTTCCGCCAATGCATTTGAATAGCGATGGCCGTTTCAATTGACGGCCAGTGCTTTGCGCATGCGCAAGAATGACGTCATAAACGGAATTCCTAAAACCTCCTATAGCATACAATCATCAACAAAGCTCTTTGCGGATCAAAGTACAGATAGATTCCTAGAAATGATACATTAAACATACACTGTCAATAGCCTGGACTGTGTACAAATTTCGAACTTATTACTGGAGACTGTTGATTTCCCTAGCCTTTTTTTTAAATTATAAGTCTGTGTCATGTATGTAGTAATTTTCAAGTATAAAACTGTTGTCGAAGCAAACTACTGGCTCTTTAACACACTGTGGGGATAGATAAGGAAAGGCAAAACTTAAAAAAAATAATAATAACCAGTTTTCCCCAATATTTCAGCTCATCAGGTTTCATGTGCTAAATTTCGCCAACAATGCATCACGCTAACAAGTCAGTGAAATGAACCCCCTTAAACCCCACTTTATATGGAGAAAACTGGGGTTTACAGGGTAATACTTTATTTTTCTTTTTTCTGCTCCAAGACATAGGTTGCGGGTACTCGTTAGAACCGCCTCATTGAGGCGGTTCTATCGAGCACCTGCAACCTATGTTTTAAGTACTACAGTGGAACTTCAATGGCTCGAACACCTTTGGGACCTGGAAAATCTGTTCGAGGCAGGGGTTGTTCGAGCCACCGAGGGATACTGCCAGGAGGCATAACGAGATACTTTCAAACATCTTTTCGGTGTTCTATAATGAATATGTATGCTGTGTGTACTCATTAGAATCGCCTCATCGAGGCGATTCTAATGAGTACACACAGAATACATTTGTAAGATAAAATACTAAAATATCCTTAATTATCCCTCACTATTTCTTATGTAAAGGATTTCGCTAGGGGCTCAAGAATGGGTTCGACGCATCCATGGTAAACGAGCCATCGGTTTTCGAGCCATCGAAGTTCTACTGTAATAAGAATAATATAATATTTTTTCATCAGAAATTAAACTATTTTTGAGATATGATAGAATGCACTGTGTCATACGGATGTGTTATCGTAATTTATTGCCTACAAATTGCGTACCGGAAACAAACGCCCTGTCAATTATCGGGCTGTATACAGTGAGAGTAGACCCTTTTTTCAGAAGGACAACGTTTTCAGGAAACCAAACATGGAGCCCTTGATGTTTTCTCCATTGTAATAAAAAAGGCAAACATATTCCAGGTGTGGCCGTTCCCACTTACATGTAGAATATCAAGTCCCAAGGCGTAACGTGTTATCGGTGAATTCACGATTGATTAAATTATAAAACTAATCAACAGGATAAAAACTGATAACTTTCGGGGTAAATGTACTCAGTCAACAAGAAAAAAAAATAATATAAAAAACATCACGGGGTTAAGCAGTAACTTTCACATTTGAAAATAGTTACAAGCTATAGTAAATTGCATCGGATCAGAGACGTGGCTTCATTAATATGCTGGTACTCCATACATCTCAAGTAGAGTATTATATGGATATATATTAAGACTATATATAACGACCATATGCCTTTTTCTCAAGAAAGTCTTACGTCCGACTTTCAGCGTACTTAGGTGCGCAGTCCTCATAGAGGTGATTACAGAGGGACCGGATGCGTTGACCGGAATTTCCAGATCTTACGGCTGGTTCCGATATTTAACTGCACACATGGCGGGCGCTCAGCACATGTCCCTTTGACTGGTCATCATCTTCCAGCGATGATGAAGACCTTGAAGATTTTGAAGATTTTCACAATAAACAATCACGTGTCTTAGGGAAAAATAATTAAACCAAAAGCTTTGATGGTGATTTATGGATATTCATAATTCGAATTATGGATATCCATAAATCGATCTGAATTATGGATATCCATAATTCGAATTATGGCTATCCATAAATCAGAGGAATAATGGATATCAATAAATCGAATTATGGATATTCATAATGATATCCTTAAAGCAGAGGAATAACGGATAACCCTAAATCGAATTATGGATATCCTTCGAATTATGGATATCCATTATTCGGCTGATATATGGATATCCATAAATTGAATTATGGATATCCATAATTCTATTTATGGATATCTATAAATGCGGATTAAATAGTAAAACTGCGCCCCATACATTAACGGTGCTACATGGATACTTGCTTATGTTTAAGAAATAGGTCCGTTCTAGCAGTGATTTGTTGAGTGCAAAATCACAGTTCAACACGAATTTTAAGACTCGCCTATATAATTTTGACCCCCTTGAACCCAATTTTATATACTAAAACTGGGGTTTCCAGGAATAACCCTGATTTTTCTTATTTCTGCTCTAAAATGTAGATTGTGGGTACTCGTTAGGACCGCCTCGACGAGGCGGTTCTAACTTGAACCCATAATCCATACTTTGAGCAGAAATAGGAATATAACACAATTCTTCATCTTACAATTTTCGGTTTTCCGGCGTAAAAGGTTACAATGTATTGGTATAGGCGTGTTTTCGTAATGGTGGATTGTGGGTACTCGTTAGAACTGCCTCGACGAGGCGGTTCTAACTTGTACCAACAATCCATATTTTGAGCAGAAATAAGAAAATATCTCCAATTTTCATCGTAATATTCTCGTTTTTCCGGCGCTAACGTTTACAATGTATTTATATAGGCTTGGTTTCGTAATGTTGTCGGTCAGTTGTAAAGTAGATCAAATCGCGAGCGCGCATTATACATCAGAGCTGATCTGTTTAGATTCTAACACACTAAAATAGACAATAATTTTGCTATGTCTATCCCGCCAGTTACATGCATGTATGCCCTATTGTAATGCGTTTTGATGGGACAAATTAACGTTTAACCGTCTGACGTCACAGAATCTGCGCGAGACGTCATAAAATGAGGGTTTTCGTGTCACGCTCTTCTTCCCAGTGATTTTTGCAGACTAAATCACAGTTCCTTTCCATTGCATATATAAGCTATAAAAAATCTAATAACAAAGCTCGAATCTATACCCTGCTCGGAGGTCCCAATGAATTGATATGCTGGCTTCAACCAGGATAAAAATATCTGCAGCATAAATAAAAAAATATAACGGATTTTCATAAAAAAAAGTTGCGATTTTAGAGATGTAAAAGAAACATTACGATAACACATCCGTGATATAGTGCATTTTTTCATACCTCAAAAAAGGGTAATTTTTCTGATGAAAATTTGTGATATTTTTCTTATTTATACTCAAAACATAGGTTTTGGGTGCTCGTTAGAAACGAGTACCCACAACCTATGTCTTGGAGCAGGAATAAGAAAAATAATGTTTACCCCCTTAAACCCCAGGTTTCCCTATATAAAGTGGGGTTTAGGGGGGTCTTTATTTCAAGGACTTGTTCACGTGATGAATGCACCATATCGCACGGGTATGTTATCGTAATGCGTAATCATCTCTTTATATAGAGACCGGGAAATAGGCCGGGAAATAGCCCTGAGTTTAAACCTTAAAATCTAATATTTAAGGCAAACAGTATAGACCGTGATCAGACGCATGCGACTTCTGATCTGGTTTTATGAAAATCGACTCTTTAGAGTTTCAATAGACTTATAATGGGGAAAATTGAAAAATTGGATTTACTGCCAATTCATTGCAGATATTTTGACAAAACACTTTCATAGAAATGTTCCTTAGGCGATCTACTATCTGTCATACGATTTTAGGCCCACTGCCCATTTCTATTGGTTGCCATGGAAACCAAAATGAAAAAAAAAAATAGAAAAAATACTTAAAAAAATCATCGCCTCAGAAATCGATGCTATATGTGGCTGAGAGTTTTTGGAAATATTCAACATATTTGCCTTTACAGGTTTTGTGTTTTTTTGTTGTTGTTTTTTTATGAAATTCGGCTCTTTAGTTTGGTTGCTATGGCAATTTCCATTGATTTATAATTGGGAAAATTGAAAAATGGCATTTGCTAACAAGTTATTGCAGATATTTTGACAAAACTTTGACAGAAATTTTCCTTGCGTAAACGTCTCTCAGCCATTTGCTTTTATGCCAACATGGGGGTCCCAACACGGTTGTGACAGGGCCATGCCCCACCCTCTCCACTTCATAAAAGGCCATATAACTCAGAAACCATTCAGATCGCCACCCCAAAACTATTCATATTCTTGTTCTTTATGATAAGACGCATTCAGTGACACAAACCTGAGGGTCCTCCGGGATGTGCCGGGGTCATGCCCCACCCCCTCCATTCTATAAAAGGCCCATATTTTGGAAATCTTACAGATCCCCACCCCTAAACCATATATATTATTGTTCCTTATGAAAAGATACATTCACTGACCCCAACTTGAGGGTCTCCCGGGGTGTTCCGGGATCTTGTCTCACCCATCCACTTCACCAAAGGCCATATATCTCAGAAACCATTCAGATCCCCACCCCAAAATCATATACATTCTTGTTCCTTATGAAGAGACGATTTAATTCATTGACACCAATTTGGGGGTCTTCCTGGGTGCGCCGGGGCCTAGCCCCTCCCCTCCACTTCACAAAAGGCCATCTTTCTCAGAAACCATTCAGATTCCCGACCCTAAATCTTATATATTCTTGTTTCTTATGAAGGCGCATTATGTGACAATAACCTGGGGGTCCCCCGAGATGTGCCGGGGTCGTGCCCCACCCCTTCAGTTCATTAAAGACCCAATATCTCGGAAACCTTACAGATCCCCACCTGTAAATCATATATATTGTTGTTCCTTATGATAAGAAACAGTCATTGACACCAACCTGGAGGCCTCCCAGGTCAAGCCAGGGCCTTGCCCCACCCCAACACTTCACAAAAGGTCACATATCTCAGAAACTTTTCAGTGTTCACCCCTAAAACATAGATATACATCTTCCTTATGATAAGACGCATTCAAATAACACTAGCTCGGGAGTCATCCGGGGTGCCCGGGCCATGTCCCACTGCTTTACTTCATTAAAAGCCATATATCTCAGAAATCATTCAGATCCCCACCCATAAACTATAATAGTATTGGTCCTTATTATATGACTCATTCAATCACATCAACCTGGGGGTCACTTTGTGCCGGGGCAATGTGCCCCGCCCCTCCACTTTAAAAGGCCATATATTTCAGAAACCATTCAAATCCCCACCCCATAATCATATACATGTATGTATGTTCTTGTTCTTTATCAATAGCACACCAACTTGGGGGTGGGGGGTGGGGGTGGGGGGGGGGGGTCCGCAGGGGCCATTCTCTCCTCTCCACTTCATAGAAGGGCCTCATATATCAGAAAGTTCAGAGTTCCACCAATAAACCATATATTTATATATATTCTTGGTCCTTGTGATAAGACACATTTAGGGACAACAATCTTGGGCTTTCCTGGGATCAACCGGGCATGCTACAACCCCTCCATCCGCTTAAGAGGCCTTATATCCCCGGCATACAGATCCCCACTGCTACACCATATATATTCTTGTTCCTCATGATAAGACGCATTTAGAGATACCAATCAGGGCTCCATTGGGCCCATGCCCTACATCCTCTACTTCATAAAAGGCCTAATTTTTCAGATACTGAGTCCAGATGGCTGCTCATTTGGATATGGGGGTTCATTTGGGAGACTTTATGATTGGTAGATTAAAATGATATCATGTTAAAATACATGGCTGCCATTGGGCGGTGCGTACCTGAGCTCTGGAGAGCATAGTGGCCCATGGGCCTCTTGTTTTACTTATTACACAACGCTCTGAAGTCACACGGACCATTAATTACCGGTACTTGGACTTTGTAAACGATCAGCGATAGTCACGTGCACAATAACAGGCGGGAAGCTTCTGTAAATATTAACTTTGGATCGACTGAAAAACAATCGACCGAAAAGTGGTAACATGTACTTATCAAAAGCCACGGGAATAGAAAACAGCCATGAACATGAACATACACAAACATAAAACACAAGGTACAACAACACACTTACGGCCCCCGCCTATCGGGGTTTAAAGAAATAGATGGGCTGCATGGTGCTCCCACGCAGATTTGAATCCGACTGCACATGAGTACTGGTAAACCCCTTAGAAGATCTAAGCCCGCCAAGGTTCAGGCTGTCCATGTTTATAAACCCTATTGGTTTCATTGGGCGACAGAGCTTGTGATGTTATTACATCTCAATGTCGGGTAACAGTGGAAGCAACGTCTCCAAAATGACATATACCGTGTTGACGGGTACGTTTAACCTTAAATCAAACAAAAACAAAACAACAACACACTTAACATATGAAAACTGCAAAAGAACGACCGCATTTGAACGAGCATCGAAACAAACAAAAAATACACTAGGGTACATGCAAGTTTACACTGTTTTTTACTTGGCATCCATGTGTTTCATACATGTACCTCCAAAATGGTCATTTTTTTCTGATGAAAATTTTAGATTCTTATTTATACTTCAAACATAGGTTGTTGGAGCTCGTTAGAACCGCCTCATTGAGGCGGTTCTAACGAGTACTAACACCTTATGTTTTAGAGCAAAAATAAGAAAAATATGTACACCGCTGTGAACCCCAGATTTCTCAATGTAAAGAGGGCTTTTAAAGGGGTGTTCATCACACCGACTTGCTCACATGATGTCGTTCATTAATTAATACATCATGCTAACAAATCCGTTTAATCACCCCCTTGTATCGCCCACAATACATATTTAGAGAAAAGTAGGATTTACACATTTAAGGTATATATTATTTCTTCATTTTTTTTTCTTCTAAAAAACATAAGTTGTAGTTCTACGTTACTCCTTAGAAGCCCTTCGACGTGGGATTATATCTAGCGCTAGAATCTATGTTTGTATCATAAATATGGAAAAAAAAAACATCACGTGAACAATTCCGTGGAATGAAGACATCCTATTCCCCACTTTATATAAAGAAAACGGGGGTTTTACGGGGTATATATTATTTTTCTTATTTTTTCTCCAATACATCGGCTGTGGGTACTCATTAGAACCGCCTCAATGAGGCGGTTCTAACGAGCACCCACAACCTATGTTTGCAGTATTTATAAGAAAAATATCACGGATTTTCATCAGAAAAGTAGCCATTTTGGAGATGTGAAAAATGCTCTATGTCGCACGGGTGTGTTATCGTAATGCAGAAGTTTTAGTTTGACTGTGCCGTTAAACTCCAATATAAATATGCCAATCATTTTGCCATGGCTCAGAACAGGGTACAATATAGACACAGATACTCCAAATTGCAACCGCGGAGATCCAAAAAGTGCCCAGAATTTCATAGAAAAATGTGAATTATACGAATACATCCATGATAGAATGAGAACGGGGTTGCTCTACAGCTGCCGAATCAGCGACTTTTCGACAAAGACTTTCTTAGAAGTAACCAAAGGGAAACCTTTAAAGCCATACAGACACGATCAACTCCATATTTGAGAATTTTCTCTCCGAAAAAAAAAAACAAAAAAAAAAAAAAAAAAACGATAATTCAAATACAACTGAACCGGTCAAACAAACTTTTTCAAATATTTAAAAACATCATGTTCTTTCTGCAGTGATATATCCTACATATGCGGCCCCCGCCCATCGGGGCTTGAAGAAATATATGGGCTGCATGATGCTTCCACGCAGACCTGAATCTGACCCACACACGAGTACTGGTAAACCGCTTAGAGGATCTATGCCTGTCCAAGCAAAGCGGTGTGAGTGTCGGACCGTCCATGCTTATACACCCTATTGGTTTCATTGGGCGACAGGACTTGAGATGTCATTTCATCTCATTGTCGGGTAAAAGTCCCACAAAATTGGAAGCAATTCTCCAAAATGACAGTGTTGACGGGGACTTTAACCTCAAATCAAACAAACAAAGAATGTGCCCAGCATTCCGTGGAAGAATGTGAATTATACGAATGCATCCATGATAGGATGAGAACGGGGTTGTTCTACAGCTGCGGAATCAACGACTTTTCGACAAAGACTTACTTAGAATGAAACCAAAGGGAAATCCTTTAAAACCAACTCCATATTTGAGGATTTTCTCTCCGAAACAAAAAAAAAATCGATGAGAAGTAAATACAAATTCAAATACAACTGAACCGGTCAAACAAACTTTTTAAATATTTAAAAGCGTCATGTTCTTTCTGCAGTGATATATCCTACATATGAAGGATATGGCATTGCAGATTAAGATTTATCACATAACGTCGCGTTTGAGAGTGTAATAACGCCATGTAATATTTTCGATAATCCACTAGTGGATTAAATATGCAAATTAGCAAGATATGTCCCGTAACGTTACATGTACGACGTCGTTAACGACGTTGCGTTTACTAATGGCGGAATATTGATATTTTTGTAAACAATCGTGAATAAAATGCGTTTTTTATGTCATATGATAAATTGAATCTTGCATTCGTGCTCATGTATTATTGAATTTATTAAACTCGTTGAGGAAAAGGGATAAAATGCTCGGCACAGCCTCGCATTGTATCCCTTTTCCTCAACTCGTTTAATAAATTCAATAATACATGAACACTCATGTAAGATCCTCTATGTAAAGTGCCTTTTGTGAAAATAGTGCTTATTAAATTTCCTTTAAAGATTTTAAATGTCATAACTCGTTCAGTTTGTTGGGAAAAGAAATAAGAAAAATATATAAACCTGCAATGAACCAGTTTTTTTAAAGAAAAGTTAGGTTTCCTATGCGGTACCATTTTTCCCATAGCTTTGCTAAAACCGATTTTGGATTATGATGCGGTTATGGACCTACAATCTATGCTTTGACAATAAGCCACAACAGAATAAAATGCATTAATTTTAGAACCATTTCAGAAAGGATTATGCCAGTTGGATGGGTTAAAAAGGACCTTTCTCTCATAATGGCTTGTACATGTATATTATAACGTACATATATGTGAAATACGTATTCGGGCTATACTCTATTAACCATTGGAATAAATCACCCGTGTGGCATAGTACTCTTTCATTTTTCAAACACTGACAATTTTCTGATGAAACATTTATTATTATAATTGTTATTATTATTATCATTATTATTATTATTATTGAGCCGTTTCACAATCTAAGTTTTCATTACGATAACACAGCCGTGCGACATAGTGCTTTTTTCACATGTCCAAAATGGCTACTTTTCTGATGAAAATCCGTGATATTTTATCTTATTTATACTGCAAACATAGGTTGTGGGTGATCGTTAGAACCGCCTCATTGAGGCGGTTCTAACGAGTACCCACAGCCTATGTCTTTGAGCAGAAATAAGAAAAACACAGTATACACCCGTCAACCCAAGTTTTCTCTATGTAAACTGGGTGGGGGTAGGAGGTGTTCCTTGCGCGGACTTGTTCACGTGATGTGAGCAAGAATAAAATCAACTTTATATGTACCCTTTCTCAACGCAAAGTGATAAAACGTGGACAAAGTAAGATTTATCATAACGTTAACAAAAGCCCTGTTAATCCAACTTTATGTAGCGAAAATTAAACGTATTTTTCTCAATATAAAGTAATGAGACGTGGAAAAAACAACATTATCAAACCAGCAATAAATCTGTATAATTAATAGCTTGTAAACATCAGTCTATACAGAAAAATAGGGTTTACTTTAGAAACGAATTTTATTTTTCTGCTGTTCATGAAAGTATGAACGCAAGTGGTCTCGTGCAAAGTAAATGAACCCCGAAGGGGTGGGTTCATGTAAACTTTGCTAGCGACCTGCTGTCGTTCATACTTTAATGAAAAGCAGAAAAGCAGGAAAAATAAGTTTATGTTTTATATTTACATTCATTGCCCCACATCACTGGGCGAGAAAATGCTTATAGGGCAAACTTTTAAAGCTGAAAAAGATTTACACACTGTTTTTCTACAAAGAGTTAAACAGCATTGACACCACCAACGCCCGTAGAGAACATGGTTTAGACTGACGTCACTGAAAATCATGTGACTCGATGCGTTCATGGAAGTATGAACTACATTGTTTTCTATAGGTTTACATTAGACTTTACACTGGAAATGTAAATATAAAGGTATATAATTTGCTTTTCTTATTTTTTTTAAACATGGATTTTGTGTAATCGTTAGAACCGCCTCAACGAGGCGGTTCTAGCGTGCACTCACGATTTATATTTGAAGCTGAAATGAGAAAAATATCACAAATTTGGATCTGAAAAAAAATCCCGGTATTTAGCCAAGAAAAGCGCTGTGATATCATACCATCACGTGAACAAGTCCGTGAAAAAGACCCCCTAAACCCCGCTTTATATAGAGAAAACTGGGATTTACGGGGGTAAACATCATTTTCCTCATTTCTGCCCCAAGACATAGGTTTTGGGTACTCGTTAGAACCGCCTCATTGAGGCGGTTCTAACGAGCACCCAAAACCTATGTTTGGTGTATAAATAAGAAAAATACCAGGGATTTTCATCAGAAAAATGGCCATTTTGGAGATGTGAAAACAATGCACTATGTCGCACGGGTGTGTTATCGTAATGATTGAAAAAAATATCACAAATTTGGATCTGAAAAAATGCCCGGTATTTAGCCAAGAAAAGCACTGTGATATCATACGGTGTGCTGTCGTTCTGTGGACTCACCTGCTAATGGCAGCAGCATAATGACACCACCCAATGTTATCAGTATCTGCATTCCAACTTTTATGCCCACGTTTTTAAACGGGATCAGCCTTTTTTACTATTTTTATATTTATTTACGATTTTTTATCAGACTATCCAAATTTAGTTGAAATGAACAGCGTTTTTCTCAAACAAATGACAATAAATGATAATGCGTGATTGAAACAAATTATTCTGACGTCATATTGCCTGAAAGTATGCGAATTACCTATGTATCAACAGGGCATATCTAAACGGTGACAAATATTCAAACAATTCTTGCGACAACATAAGGCATAATAATTTTTCGCATATATTAAATAGAGGATTTGACAAGGGTGGTTATTATTTCACACTGAGAATGTAATAACGTCATGTAATAAATTCGATAATCTACTAGTGGATTAAACATGCACATTAGCTAGGTACGCCCCGTAACGTTACATGTACGACGTCCTTAACGACGTCTCTCTCTCTCTCTCTCTCTCTCTCTCTCTCTCTCTCTCTCTCTCTCTCTCTCTCTCTCTCTCTCTCTCTCTCTCTCTCTCTCTGTCCTAACTGTAATTGTCTGCTCATAAAAGTCTGATCATGTTTAGTCATGATAACGAACGTGTAACATGGCATTCATATTTGTCTCAATAGCTTCAAAGCTATTCTGATATTTATATATAAGTAATGTTTTTGATTATGAATGTTTATCATATATGTACTGGTCATCAAGGAGAGGATACGTATTGGCTGAGCCTACATCCAATCCTTTGATGCAGATGTATGTACATTGTATGTATATATGTTGTCAAGAAATTGATAATAAATAAATGTATTTGACATTTTTGTTAAACAATCGTGAATAAAATGCGTTTTGAATGCCATATGATAAAAAGAATCTTGCATTCGTGCTCATGTATTATTGAATTTATTAAACTCGTTTAGGAAAATGGATAAAACGCTCGGCGTCGCCGAGCATTTTATCCTTTTTTCCTCAACGAGTTTAATAAATTCAATAAGACATGAACACTCTTGCAATATCCTTGATTTTATGAAAAAAATAAATAAATAAAAAAAATAAATAAATAAAAATGAAAACTTTAGAAAGTAGCATGCAGGCAAAGGATACGTGACGTTAACAAGTTCGTGTTATGAACACCTTAATGATCCTTACTTTATAATAAGAAAAGTGGGGTATACTTGGGTTTACATTTTTTACCTTGAACCAGCTCAAAAACATGTGCTTTGTTTACTCCTTCGAACCGCCTCATTGATGTGCATTGATCTTTTAAGTTAAAGTAACGTTGGCGCGTGATATTAAGACGTCGCGTATTTGATGCATGGCTTTGCCGTCACATATACGTCATTACACTCTCTCCTTAGGCTTAGTTAACTATTGTGCAGTCGACGCGGCATGTCTTTGCCGCACCCAACCGTCCCTACCCTTTCACTGATTATTAGAATAATCTGACAAACTTCGTTACCATATCAACGTAACACATCCAGGTCACGAAAACAGGCCTATATATAATTTTGACCCCCATAAACCCCACTTTTATAGAGTAAAATGAAGTTTTCAGGGGTGTACACTATTTGTCTTACTTTGCTTAAAAAAAAACATGGATTGTGGGTACTCTTTAGAACCGCCTCGCCGAGGCGGTTCTAAAGAGCACTCACAATTTATGTTTTAGCAGAAATATAAAAAAATATCAGATTTTTTTCAGAACTTTTGAGTTTTGTGTGGTACAATTTTCAATACATTTGAAAAGGCATGTTTTCGCAATGACACAGTGTGATCTGTCTTCGCTGTGCACTTTGTGCATTGACAACAGGCAGGAAAGGTGGTAGTCTAACTAAGTTTGTGGAGGTCCCCGCCCATCGGGGCTTGATGAAATAGATGGGCTGCATGATGCTTCCACGCAGAGCTGAAACCGACCGCACACGAGTACTGGTAAACCACTAAGCCTACACAGGCAAAGCGGTGCGAGTCGGACAGTCCATGCTTACAAACCCCGTTGGTTTCATTGGGCGACAGGGCTTGAGATGTCATTTCAGCTCAATGTCGGGTAAAAGTCCCACAAAATTGGAAGCAACATCTCCAAAATGACCTATACAGTGTTGACAGGGATGTTAACCTCAAATCAAACAAACAAAAAAACTAAGTTTGTGCATTTAATAGAAAAACATACCCCTTGTCCTATAAATGCGTCTTTCTTTTCTCTAGAACTATCATTTTTCAAGTAAAACTATTTTATATTTTTCTCATTTGTAATCCAAACTTATATTGTGGGTGCTCGTTACAACCACATCATTGTGGCAGTTCTAACGAGTACTCAAAATTTAGATTGTAGGTGCTCGTTGTAATCGACTCATTGAGGCGGTTCTGCTCATTGAGTCGGTTCCAGCGAGTACTCACAAGCTAAGCTTTTGTGCAAAAAATGATGAACATAATGAATACCATCACCAACCCCACAAAGAGGGTTGACGCGTCGTTAAACAGAAGTGAAGGCAATGATCACATCACGAAAACACGCCTATAAAATTTTGACCACATTGAACCCCACTTTTTTATAGTAAAGCTAGGGTTTGCAGGGGTAAACATTATTTTTCTTATTTCTACTCTAAAATATAGATTGTGGGTACTCGTTAGAACCGCCTCGATGAGGCGGTTCTAACGAGTACCCACAGTCTATATTTTGAGCAGAAATAAGAAAAAATATCACAATTTTTCATCTTAAAATTTCATTTTATTTCGGCGATAAAGGTTACAATGTATTTGTATAGGCGTGCTTTCGTAATGGGAATCGATACAATTAACCCACAGCTCCCATCAGAGACACCAAAGGGAAAAAACACAAACATGAAATAACTTGACCCTAATGGAAACATCAATAGTGGAAGGCCAAAAAGACAGTTACTTTCCCACACAATGGCTGGCTATCCAAAACAAAAGTACAAGCGATACATACACATACAGACAAACCATAACAAACATTAACCGCTATAGAAGAACCGCACTGGAACGGTCAATGAAACGAATTCCACTGTGGGGGGTGGGGGGGGGGTTAAATCGATTTTACGCGGCCGCAATCCTTGCCCTTACTTCCGTCGCAATTTAGACAAATAATTTGTTCAGTCCGCATGATGGCCACCTAACTCAGCAGTGCACCATCTCAGCGAACACAAAAATCAAACAATCACAGTGATAAAACAACGATGAGGACTCGACAGCAAGAAATCATTGAAATACTGAAGCAAAAGAAAACATACAGTTAGACACCGATGAGACCAAACAGAGACAGAGCACCAGGCACCAACCAACATTAAATAAATTCTGATTCTCAATTAGCCTTTACGCTGGAACTCTTAGATGGGCTGCATGATGCTTCCACGCAGAGCAGAAACCGACCGCAAACCAGTACTGGTAAACCGCTTAGAGGATTTAAGCTTGCCCACTTTGGTAGGCAAAGCGGTGCGAGTTAGCCCGTCCATGCTTATAAACCCTATTTGGTTTCATTGGGCGACAAGGCTTGAGATGTCATTTCATCTCAATGTCGGGTAAAAGTCCCACAAAATTGGAAGCAACGCCTCCAAAATGACATATACAGTGTTGAAGGGGACGTTAAACATCAAATCAAACAAACAAATCATCAAACTAACAACGTCGTTAGTTAACATAGCGTTAAAACTTCGATCATTTAATATGGCAAATATGCTAACTGTTTTGCTGAAAAAAATGTGAGTAGCTTTTGCAAATGCAAAAGCTACTCACATTTTTTTTCAGCAAAATACCGAAACTTTAGATACTGTACTTGCTAGAATAGTTAACAATTTGACCACTAACGAGCTCATTAAGCTAACAATGCTTTGAACAACTGGACTCTGATGGTGCAAACTAATTTTTAGACTTTGCTCAACGCACACATTCGAAGGTCCCGTCATACCTTTCGCGGCTCATACGTCCTATTTATTTTAAATATGCCATTTTGAGGGGGAAAACAACATTCGATGTTTCCTTTATCCTAGGCTATCAACTGCGCCCAGGGGCAAATTCTTTCCTTTAAGAGTAGAGCAGGCAAATTGGGATAAGGAGCACAACAACTTCTTGTGCAACTAAAAAACAAGATTCAAAATACAATATTTAATGAAAAGCTGAATTATATGTTCGATAGGCCATAGTGCATAAATGGAAGGCAAATACTAGAAATTCACGACGTTTTAATGGTTTCTAGGCTAGGTCAGATCAAGATATATTTATCTTGATCTGTATTAATTAAGGAGTAACTATACCAAATTTAGTGACACAGAGGTCTTTTTGATATTTAATCTTCATCAGTGTGTCTCAACCCCAAAGTTCTGAAACCGAAACGGATGATGGACAAGAACCGACAAACACAGCACATCCCACTCCGAGCACACACCGACTGACGTAGCTCATGAGACATTCCATCTGGAGGCATCAGGCAAGAGACGCCTACACCTAGGACTTATAGGCGTCCCCCACCGAGCTAACATCAGCAAACATGGCCCGCACTCCACGGAAATCCCGGGCATCAGGAAGGAGATATCCAAAGTAGCGAGTCTTGCAAAATTTAAAATATAACAACAAGTGGCAACCAAATCCGCTAAGATACATGTCGCACCTGACAAGTCAGTCTTAGTCATTCTATTAGATATGTGTTAGGAATTTTGAAAGCAATGCATTTCTGTAACGTTCTTGGTTGATTCCAACAAAAAGGTTAATTTTATGAAAACGACCTACATCCATTAAAGGTGAAAAATTACAGTGTTACCGGCTTTGAATTTTCATGAAATTTAGCATAGGTACAGAAGATATATATGGCAATATTTCCTGGTAATATGATATCTTGGTAAAGACTATAGAACTTATTTATCGTAGGAATTGAAATCGTATCAATTTGTTTTTAAATTTGACAGAATATGTACACATTAATTTATTCAAAAGGTTTTGTGGAATCAAAAGAATGCCTATGGAGTTCTGCATTCAATCCAGTTCACAAATCTTGAAACTAAATAAAACATAAGACATACTTATTTAGAGACAGATATTAGCTTAAGGAGGGAGTCTGTCAGGGTTGCTTCCTGTGTACTTAGTTTATTTATACAATTCAATAAATACATTTCCTAGCTTGTATATGCTGAGTAATTAATAAACATGCGTGGACCCAGATGAAAGATACCTTTAAGGTTGAATTAAATACACTTTTGCTGCAGGGGATTTCACAACCTATGGTTTTTGGCGACATTACATATAAAGGAACAATAAATTAAAGGCAAACCGAACTTTTCGGGACATTTTCAGAAAATTATTAAACGTTACAAACGCATTGTATACAACATAAATGCTATTTGGCAATCTGCATGCATTGTTTGACCCAATCACGATCAGACATTATGATTTCCTCTTTAATTGCACGCCGTTGGATCGGGTTCAGACTACATGATTGCTCTGGCTTAAAGCTAATTTAATCAACTTGTTTGTATCAATCTGATTTTTTTTTAATAAGGGTATCATAATGTTCATTTAAAAGCATACATCACGAAAACCCGCCTACATAATTTTGACCCCCTTGAACCCCACTTTTATATAGTAAAACTGGGGTTTCCGGAGGTATACCTTATTTTTCTTATTTCTGCTCTAAAATATAGATTGTGGGTACTCGTTAGAACCGCCACAATGAGGTGGTTCTAACGGGTGCCCACAATCTAAATTTTGAGCAGCATTAAGCAAAAAATATCACAATTTTTTCATCATAAAATTTTCATTTTTTCGGCGATAAAGGTGGCAATGTTTTTATATATGCGTGTTTGCGTAATGTTTTTAAATGTGTACTTAATGAAAGGTGAGGAATTAAACTTAGTAGTTTTAGTTAGTTTATTTATAAGCTATCTTTTATAGCATGTATTTTTATTTTTGTATTCATTGTAAATATTCACAGAGTCTCATAGGCCGGACTCGGCCGAAAATCAGTCACAGTGCCATGTTGTTATTTTCATTTTATCACGTATGATTGATTTGTGACACTCTAATAAACTATTTTCTTCTTCTTCTTCTTCTTCTTCTTCTTCTTCTTCTTCTTCTTCTTCTTCTTCTTCTTCTTCTTCTTCTTCTTCTTCTTCTTCGCTTTTTAAAGCTATTCATCGGTTGGTCTGAGCCGGTCCTATTATGTATGTTGCTTGGTCCAACGGGGTTCAACTGTTGGTTTTTTTTTGCTCCAGTGTTCCTGTGGCGTTGTGTGTGTGCAGCCCTTGATGTCTCAACGCGTTTTACTGTTGAGTCCTCATCCTTGTGTCAACTTACTTGTGTCAACTTGGCTTTAATTGTGATTTATTTGTTGGAACGGATGAGTTAGAATACCTTCACGCGGACACTTTGAAAACGAGGGTGAGGGTTGGGATCTCGTAAAATGTACATAAACCCACCAGTGTTTTTACTGACCATTCCAACTCGGTTTTGTTTGTTTGATTTGAGGTTTAGCGTCCACGTCAACACTGTAAAGGTCATTTTGGAGACGTTGCTTCCAATTTTGTGGGATTTTTACCCGGCGTTGAGATGAGATGACATCTCAAGCCCTGTCGCGCAATGAAACCAATAGGGTTTATTAGCATGGACGGTCCGCCTCGAACCGCGGTTCCTGGACAGGCTTACATCCTCTAAGCGGTTTACCACTGCTAGTGTGCGGGACGGATTCAGCTCTGCGGGGAAGCATCATGCAGCCCATATATTTCTTCAAGCCCCTATGAGCGGGGGCCCAATCCAACTCGGTGTTTTTGCTGTGGTTCTTTCCTGTTCCGATTCTTTCCCTAATTATGTATTGTGTGTCTGTTTGTTTAATTCGAGGTTTAACGTCCCAGCTAACACTGTATAGGTATTTTTTAGAGACGTTGCTTCCAATTTTGTGGGACTTTTACCAGACATTGAAATGAAATGACATCTCAAGCACTGTCGCCCAATGAACCCAATAGGATTCATGAGCATGGACGGTCCGACTCGCACCGCTCTGCCTGGGCAGGCTTAGGTCCTCTATGGGGTTTACCAGTACTCGTGTGCGGTCGGTTTCATCTCTGCGTGGAAACATCATGCAGCTCATCTGCTTCTTCAAGCCCGATGGGCGAGGGGGGGGGGGGCCCTAGTTATGTATGTGGTTATGTTCCTAAATATATCCCCCACCCATCACGTGAACAAGTCCTTGAAATGAAGACCCCAATATACCCCACTTTATATAGAGAAAACTGGGTTTTACGGGGATATCCATTATTTTTCTTATTCTTGCTCCAGACATAGGCTGTGGGTACGAGCCCCCACAACCTATGTTTGCAGTATTTATAAGAAAAATATCACGGATTTTCATCAGAAAAATGGCCATTTTGGCGATGTGAAAAATGCACAATGTCGCACGGGTGTGTTATCGAAATGCCACCAATCATAGCTGTTCATTTGTAGCTACGTTTGTCCTTCCAGTTTCATTACGAAAACATGCATATACAATACTCGTACATTGTAAATATTTCGCCGAAAAAAAAAAAAAAAAAACACAATTTTAGGATGAAAAAATTGTGATATTTTCCATATTTCTGCTCAAAATATAGATTGTGGGTAACCATTGGAATCGAGGCGGTTCTAACGAGTACCCACAATCTATATTTTAGAGCAGAAATAAGAAAAGTAACGTATACCCTGTTAACCCCAGTTTTACTATGTAAAGTGGGGTTCAATGGGATCAGAATTATATAGGTATGTTTTCGTGATGTACGTTTGTCCTTCCTGTTTAATGTTTGGCATGTTTGTTGGTTGGTTGAATTGAGGTTTAACGTCCCCGTCAACACTGTAAAGGTCATTTTGGAGACGTTGCTTCCAATTTTGTGGGACTTTTACCCGACATTGAGATGAAATGACATCTCAAGCCCTGTCGCCCAATGAAAACAATAGGGTTTATAAGCATGGACGCTCCGCTTCGCACCGCGGTTCCTGGACAGGCTTAGATCCTCTAAGCGGTTTACCAGTACTAGTGTGCGGGCCGGATTCAGCTCTGCGTGGAAGCATCATGCAGCCCATATATTTCTTCAAGCCCCTATGGGCGGGGGCCAATTGGCATGTTTGTGATTCTGATTCTCTCCCGAATTATGTTCATGTACGTTGTTCCTTTCTTGTCACGCTTGGTTATTCTGAGTCACCACCTGTTTGATAAAGAGCTGTTGACTCGGTTTACCAATGGTCTGTTTTGTTTACTGTCATCACTCCCATGTTTTGACTTCTTTCCCTAGTTTTATTAGTTGAATAACCTGCATTGATCAAGGGTTATTTGTATTAACACCAGGTTAACTGAGGTCAAAGGAGGTCAAAAATCAATAATCATGTTTTTTAATTATGCAAATTAATAAAATTGTTATTAATCAAGTAATTTTGCATCTACCCAGTTACAGGTCCTCGGTCAGCTGTATTGGCCCTCGGCCTTCGGTCTTCGGCCAATGCAGCAGACCTCGGAACTGTACCTGGGCCAATACGAAATTACTTGATTAATCAAGTAATTTCGTATTGGCCCAGGTACAGGTCCGAGGTCTGCTGCATTGGCCCGGGGCCGAAAGCCGAGGGCCTATGCAGCTGACCGAGGACCTGTAACTGGGTCAATGCGAAATTACTTGATCAATGACTATTTTATTAATTGACACAATTAAAAAAGCATGATATTGAGTTTTTGGCCTCACTTAACCTCAGTTAATATTGGTTGACCTGGTGTTTAATACGGATGGCCTCCGATCAATACAGGATAGTCAATTAATAAATACCAATATAATATTATGGGGAGAATTAGAGATGTGCTTGTATCAGATCCTATTCGTTTTCTCTTTTCAATGTATATTGGTAATATATGCGGTGTCTATGTAAACAACACACGCGACGCCATTAATATGCACGATTCACTACGCAATGAAACTGGAATTTTGTAACATTCACCAATTCTTAGCTACAAGCGCTTCCATTTCATAGCTTTTTTTTTTTGCGTTTGTGTGTGTGTGTGTGTTTTACGTCCCACCAACAGCTAAGGTTATATGGAAACGGGACCTCGGTTTAAAGACTCATCCGAAAGTCTGGAGAGGGCCGGATCGATCCTGCGACCTCTGGTTTACAAGGCGAGCAGCGTAACCACTACACCACGGAGGCTTCTTTTTGCAATGATCACACGTGAAAACCCACCATCTCCACATATATTTGATACAAAATTATATACCAATGCTGAAAAGTTAACACTTGCCTAAAAGTTTAAACCAACAAATATCTTATCTGATATCATAAATTCTTATACAGTGCGCCTATATAGGCAATGGAAAATATCTGCTTGTTATTCTACAACAAATCACGTGACGAGTGACGCCATTAAAAACTCCCAATCTATGACGTCACTAGTCGACTTCCTTGACGTTAGACGGTGTAACGTCATATTCTCGCATCGAAAACGTTAGAAAAGTATAATTAAGAAATAATCTCCACGTACCGTGTGTTATCGTGATTAACACACGGTGTTGGAGGGCAGATTGCGAAATATTAATTCACGACGACGAAGCCGGAGTGAATTAATATTCGCATCTGCCCGACAACACCGTGTGTTAATCACGATAACACACCGGGTGCGTGGAAATTATTTCGATTCTAACATGATGCTAAACTGAAATACAGTAGTAACAAAGCGTTATTTTGGGGACTATTTTGCAGCGGATGTCGACAGAAGGAAATGTTTACATGCAACGTCACGATGACGCCAAATTGCACGCACCACGTTGACGACGTGAATTATCGCATATTTGCAAACGCTGACGTTTCCACTGGGTTCAATGGGAAAAACGTTAACGTCATGTTAGAATTAAGAAATAATCTCCACGTACCGTGTGTTATCGTGATTAACACACGGTGTTGGAGGGCAGATTGCGAAATATTAATTCACGACGGCGAAGCCGGAGTGAATTAATATTCGCATCTGCCCGACAACACCGTGTGTTAATCACGATAACACACCGGGTGCGTGGAAATTATTTCGATTCTAACATGATGCTAAACTGAAATACAGTAGTAACAAAGCGTTATCTTGGGGACTATTTTGCAGCGGATGTCGACAGAAGGAAATGTTTACATGCAACGTCACGATGACGCCAAATTGCACGCACCACGTTGACGACGTGAATTATCGCATATTTGCAAACGCTGACGTTTCCACTGGGTTCAATGGGAAAAACGTTAACGTCATGTTAGAATATGAAATAAAGGCACTGCCTTTTGAGCAAACACACTCCTTTACACCCCTTAGATAGTTAATAGTTAACTGGACTGGAGCCCCCCCCCCCTCCCCCCCCCCCCCCCCCCCCCTGTGCAGGGAGAATCATCTCCTGCGAGTAATGGTCAAATGTGACCGATCGGAGTATAAGTAGAAAGAAAGAAAGATCCCTACCATAATTACATGATTACTGTGTAGGACCTTGCGTGTATGAAATTTACACCTGCACGTAATCCTCGTGGGCGGGGGTGTTGCACTATATATATAGAAAGAAAGAGTAGTGGTGTTGAATATCAAAAACACACCAACAGTGGTTGCTTACGGGTTAAACCACTTGCCTCTGATGCTGGAGACCCCCGGTTCGATTCCCGGAAGCGACAATACAGTTTAGTATCCGAAGAACATGTTCCACTGGCATCATTTGTAGGGATGAATGTCACAAAGTGCACCGTCCTTCGGATCGGGACGATAACTGGAGCCCAACCCCACCACCCACGTGCAGAAAGAATAATCTCCTCTGCAGGTTAAAATCCTTACCCCAATGTCATGATTACCGCGTAGGCGTTTGTCCTTCAAATCTCAAGTGAGCAATAACCAAATGTGACCTGACGCAGTAAGGATAGATAGATATATATAGAGAGAGGGGGTGTTTGGCAAAGTTCCACATGAATGGCTTGAGCACTATCAAGCTCAGACACGACAAAATATGAACCACTTACAGTGGATCCAGAGCTTCCTGACCAACAGGGGTTAACGAGACCTGGTAAAAAAAGCCTGATTACCGCGATTGGCCCAGCTGTGTCTGGTGTCCCTCAAGGTGCCATTCTCAGACCATTGTTGTTCTGCCGACGCATAAATGACCTGCCACAGAAAGTCAGCTCTGGAGTTCACCTCTTTGCTGATAACAGCCTTTTATACCACAAGATCTCAAGCATTGCTGATACTGCAGCACTTCAGAGGGATCTTTACAGACTACAGCAATGTCTATAATTGAATACAGTCATGTACAGTCAATCTTAAAAACTTGAAAGTACCTTGACATCCTTTTTTGATGCAACTGTTAAAAGCCAAACTGCAGCCTGGTGTTTCTTTGGAAGGAAGATAAGCAGCTGGTCTGAAAATGTTAAAGCATGATGTAGTGACTGTGATAAGACTTATCCTGGAATATGCCACATAAGTATGGGGCCCACATATAGTATCAGCTCGAGACGGTGCAACGGCGAGCAACTCGGTTTGTCTCGAGGTGACTACCAGCATTACCTCCCGAGTGATACAACACCTTGACCTGCAAACTCGATAGCATTGCATCAAGATGTCAATCCCGGGCATCATCTATCTCTGGGCATCCATGCTTGCAGGTTCTCCGACCTGAAAGCAGCGAACAGTAGAGGATACTCCCTGGGGTATATAGACCGGCATCTGCTATCAGCCCACCTTCATCGGCACGGGCATCAGACTTAAGACCAACTTCCAAAGAATATTGTCACTTCAGGGATCTTTGAGTGCTTCAAGAGGGATCTTCCATAAACAAAGTTTTTAATTTGTTCTGTTGTGAGGCAAAGGTGACCGGAGTACAACATATATTGATTTACAGTTGGGCGAGGCCTGCTGTTCTTGCGGCAGGTAGGGATAGAAAAGGAGTGTTGTTATCTCTTCTATTTGTACACTTTTAGTCATTTTCCCCTTTCTCCCCTGTCCCTCCCTCTCTTCTCCTCTACTAACTCTTCTCTCTCTTTAGTCCCTTTCTCTGGGACATATCACAAACTGACCAACCAGGGTTGGCGTGCGGTTAAACCCAAAGCAATTGTTTGAGCTCCACAGCTGCTTTGCACATAGCCTTAGTTTGACGATGCTCCAGTGTTGGTCCTGTGTGCAATTCATGGGCAGAAAATTACAAAGGGTGATTCAGTTAATTTGAAGCATGGGCACTTTAAAGTGTTCTGAAGCACTAGCATTATGCTATGGATTTGGGGCTCATCATCACTTTATAAATCTTGGCAAGGTAGAAATCCACAGGCAGCCAGCTGGTAACAAGACGTTTCGCTCCCAAGACGTTCCTCCCCCCACCCACCCTAGTCGTTTCGCCTCCCTCAATGGCCCCCAGTCGTTTCGCCCCCAAACCCTAGTCGTTTCGCCCCCAAACCATAAATCAAACAATAATTTTTGTGTAACAAGTTCTAGTCACAACTCCCCGAGTAGTCACTTTTAAGGCCCGGTGTCGGCCAGTAACTATGGATCAGCTATCCTTTGACTCACGTGAGAGGGCCATGATGCTACTTTCATATTTGCCTCTTCTCACCTCTGTTAAGTTAAAGATGAATAACATTTCTGCAGTGGAAATTAGTTTTACCTTGGAAAATGGTCGAAACGACTACGGGGACGAAACGACCAGGGTCGGGGGAGGGGCGACCAGGGAGGAAACCTGTTTTTGGCGAAACGACTAGGGGGAAAACGGTCTGGGGCGAAACGACGGGTTCAGCCAGATAGCTCTTTGTGTCCCCAACTATTCACCGGGCTTTATTTTTGTCCCTGAGCAATAGTTTGTGAAAAGTTTTAATTGCTTGGCCAGACGAGAAGCGCTTTCCACACTACCGAGAAGCTCCGGTAAATGCTCCGGTAAATGCTCCGGTAATTCGTTGGTCCAAGCGCGGTGCTGGATTTTACCGGCTAACCTGTTCGGCTCGGGGCGCGTGACGTAGTTTCGAAACTTTCCCGCGATCAAACTTCAGCGTTTGATGGAACGGTCTTCGAAAAGAGCCTTTTAAAATTATTTCGACGCTTTTTGTGTTTCTTTTGTAACGGGACTTGACTCCTTTTGCTTTTGAAGAGTGATTTTTGGATGTGAATACAATTCTCATGAACTCTGTAAAGATGGCGGATTATCGCGAGAAATAGAACGAGATTCCAGGCGAGATATTTGGGTGCATAAGTATGTTGTTCCAGCCTCTCTACAGTAAAGCAAACACTTCGTGTGTTTGCTATAAATGCATGTGTTTCAGTCGATAATTTTAGCGGGATTTCTTCTTAAAACGGCGAAAAGTTGTGAGATTTTGAAGGAAACAACAGCATTACTGTCGATTTTCCTCCTGTTAGAAGTGAGTAGTGAGTGTTTGAGTTTTACGTTCCACCAATAGCTAAGGTTATAAGGAAACGGGACCACGGTTTAAAGACTCATCCGAAAGTCTGGAGAAGCCCGAGATCGATCCTGCGACTCCTGGTTTACAAGGCGAGCAGCGTAACCACTACACCACTGAGGCTTCCTTTCGCAATGATCACACTTGAATATCCTGCCATCTCCACATATATCAAATACAAAATTACATACCAATGCTGAAAAGTAAACACTTGCCTAAAAGTTTAAACCAACAAATATCTAATCTGAAGTCAAAAAGTAACACATTTTTCAGTCTCTACAAAAATATGTTTCTACCGCAATCAGGCATTCTAGTAACCGAATAACTGCACGCTATAATCAGTAGTGGCCTATAACACCTTCTACTGCCCTATATTACGTCTAGTGACCGTTTATAAACCGAACCTACTTTTCAGGTCTCTATTTTACAAGTATAAACAATAACATGCAACATAAATGGGAAAACACCAAAACTGCAAGTTAAAATCTTTGCAGTAGGTCTATTTATTTAAACAGATTTTCAGAAATTTCAGCTAAATTCTAACCTTTTCGGCCTTTCCTGGTCTGAATGGCCCACTGGAATAACTGCGCACTGCTACTGCAGTTGTGGCTCAACCTCGAAAATAATTTCTAAAGCTAAAATAAACTATTCATTTGCAGATATTCATACATAACCAGTGCTTCAGCTGAAGTGCACGACCCGCCGGATGCTTTTAGCTTTTTGAGTGTTACCATATATGGGTATGGCGGCCATTTTGGTCATGTGACCTGGACCTAAAACGGTTCCCCCAATAAATGGGCCTTATCGTAAGGAGCAAAAATATATCTTATACTTTAGTACTGTATTCTGAATCGTTTGTAGGATAAAATGCATTCTCACTTTTCCAATACAAAAGCATATGTGTCAAAGTTTGACCTAGGCACAAAGAAAGTCAAGGTCAACCCAGGGTCACCATTTTAGCAATGTATGATGGGCCTACGTCCCAGATGCTATTTATCCAGTTTCGTGTAAATTTGCCCATTGGTTCTTGAGAAGACTATTTTTGAAGGGTTTTTTACCATATATGGCTTGGCGGCCATTTTGGTCATGTGACCTGGACCCCATGAGCAAATTTTGGTTTCCCCCATCCCATATAAAATTTGACTTCAATCGGCCAAACGGTTTCCGAGGAGAAGCAGTTCGAAAATTTTCACATTTTTTGCCTCGGCGAGGCTATACTAAATGGAATGTAATATTTCGCAAGTTTATTGGTTAGATCTCATTGATATCTATCAGTATGCCAAAAATTGTTAAAATATTCCAAGTGGTTAAGTCACTATCACCAATTTTCACAAACGGGTTACGGACGGACAGGCAGACAGACCATATATGGCTTGGTGGCCATTTTGGTCATGTGACCTGGACCCCATGAGCAAATTTTGGTTTCCCCCATCCCATAGAGGATCCATATGAAATTTGACTTCAATCGGCCCAACGGTTTCCGAGGAGAAGCAGTTCGAAATTTTTCACATTTTTCGCCTCGGCGAGGCTATACTAAATGGAATGTAATATTTCGCAAGTTCATTGGTTAGATCTCATTGATATCTATCAGTATGCCAAAAATTGTTTAAATATTCCTAGCGTTTAAGTCACTATCACCAATTTTCACAAACGGGTTACGGACGGACAGACAGACTGACAGACTCACAGAATGACCGATTGACCGAATGACAGAATGACACGGTGATTTTAGGGCACTCTTAGAAAATCAACCGACTTCAGTCGGTCGCTTTTTCTGCGGGTCGTGCAATATAAAGCGCTGAGAAATTTCATTCGGGTGTCCATGTTGTTTCCTGCGTCTTTGTGGCGCAGTGACGTCAGAAACTTTGCACTCGTACTACGTTTGCGCGCCATGGTACTGAATATCGTTTGTTTGATTTGAGGTTTAACGTCCCCGTCAACACTGTTAAGGTCATTTTAGAGACGTTGCTTCCAATTTCGTGGGACTTTTATCCGACATTGAGATGAAATGACATCTCAAGCCCTGCCGCCAAATGAAATCAATAGGGTTTATTAGCATGGACGATCCGCCTCGCACCGCGGTTCCTGGATAGACTTAGATCCTCTAAGCGGTTTACCAGAACTAGTGTGTGGGCCGGATTCAGCTCTGCGTGGAAGCAGCATGCAGCCCATATATTTCTTCAAGCCCCTATGGGCGGGGCCGGACTGAATATCGTTTAACATGACACACTGTCTGCTGTCTTTTTTGCTTAAAGTAGCTTATTTATTGCAGAACCCCTTGATTGTTCTGAGTTGCGGTTTAATAATAAAATATAATCGGTTCGCCGCGACAATTTTATAGGGGCTCGCTAAAGGCCGCCCTATAAAATTGTCTAAGGCTCACCGATTATATTTTTTTAAGTAAAGACACTAACCATGTATTTACTTTTTTCCTAGTTGTTTCAGAACAAGAGGGGCATTAGACAACCCTTCCGTGTGGCATAGAACACCTTTAATCATTTTACCTGCTTACTGCCGTCATGCGTCGGGTAAAAGTCCCACAAAATTGGAAGCAACGTCTCCAAAATGACCTTTACAGTGTTGACAGGGACGTTAAACCTCAAATCAAACAAACAAACTGCCGTCATGCTGTAACATGTCATGTTGTTATGTTGCAATATTGCTCAAATGTAACATTATGTTATCTGAGCTTTCACAATAAAGATATTTGATTTGATTTGATTTGAGCAGTATTTTGTGTCTCCAAAACTTTTTACTGTTGAAATTTTGTGATACATATAGAGGATCTTTCATGAGTGTTCATGTATTATTGAATTTATTAAACAAGTTGAGGAAAAGGGATTAAATACGAGGTTTTGCCGAGCGTTTTATCCATTTTCCTCAACAAGTTTAATAAATTCAATAATAGATGAGCAAAAGCCTCGAATTTTATCCCTTTTCCTCAACTTGTTTAAAAAATTCAATACTACATAAGCACGAATGCAAGATTCTATTTATCATATGATATTTAAAACATATTTTATTCATGATTGTTTACATAAATGTCAATATCCCGCCACTAGTAAACGCGGCGTCGTTACGGACGTCGTACATGTAACGTTGCGGGACGTATCTAGCTAATTTGCATATTTAATCCACTAGTGGATTATCCAAAAAAAAATATTGGATGGCGTTATTACACTCTCAGTCGCGACGTCATGTGATAAATCTTATATAATACAACGATAGGTTGTAGCTGCATACTAGAACTACCTCCTTGCGGCAGATCCAACGAGAAACCACAATCTGTGTCCAACGAGAACCCACAATCTGTGTCTTTGATAAAAAAAAATATATATATGGCAGATAAAAAGAGCTCCACAAGCAGAAATAAGATTAAATATAAATTTTCATCTCAGTAATGCCAGTTTTGACCCATAAAATAAAGCATTAAAGCACATGTCTGTTTTATGTCCGTGTCCCTTAAAGTTCTGATTATTTGAATAGCATTTCAGGGATTATGAGAATGCTTCTTGTTTTGTTATGAAAGAGACTTCATGATGTCCCTTTCCGATGCAAATCAATTAGAAATCATTGAAAAGTAGAAGTAAAACAAAGATCAGGAATCGATACAATTAACTTACTCCACCCATCAAAGACACCAAAGGAAAAGAAACACAAACATGAAGCGACCAGACCATAATGGAAACCTAAACAAAGGAAGGCCATAAGGACAGTTATTTTCCCACAAAATGGCCAAATGGCCATCCAAAATAAAAAGACACAAGTGATACACACAGTAACACAGTAACCCTTACTTCTGTCGCGGTATACACTAATTTTGTTTAGTCCGCATGAAGGCTTCCTAACTCATCAGTGTAACATCTCCGAAAACATACAAATCAAAAAGCTACAGAGATGAAACAAGGTTGAGGACTCGACAGCATACAACAACAGAATTGCTGGAGCAAAAGAAAACCAACAGTTAGACTCCGAGGGGCCGACCAAAGACGGAGCATCAGGCGCCAACCAACATAAAGAATACTAAAAAAAAGTTCCATTTATGTTTTTACGCTGGAACCGTCATATAATTTAGCTTTTAGCCTTTAGCTCGACCTCTAGATATTTGGATGATTTATTAAATATTGACAATACCTATTTCGATGGTTTAATGAGTCAAATTTAACCCGCAGAACTTCCGTTGAATAAAGCAAATTCTTCTGATACCGAGGCCCCGTGTTTAGATTTACATCTATCTATTGTTGATGGGTTTGTTTCTTGCAAAATTTATGATAAACGCGACTATTTTGATTTTGAGATTGTAAATTTTCCTTTCTTGGACGGTGATGTTCTTCGTGCGGTATCCTTAGGCATTTATATTCCGCAATTAATTCCATTCGCCAGAATGTCTAGTCATGTAACTGATTCAACATTCGTAATAAATTGTTAAGTGCTATACATCTTAATCAGGGTTAACGATATCATAAACTACGCCTGTTTTTTTTGTTGTTTTTTTTTAATTTCAAAATTTTATAGACGTCATTCCGATGTAACTTCAAAGTTCAATGTTGGGCTTAAATCTCTTCTGCAACGGGATCTATCGGATCCCGAATTTAATTGTGACTTAGTACATTCAGAAAAAATATATAAATGCAATGACTTAGGCACCCAATTTCGTTAATTTTGTAAAATCATTCTTTGATATAAAAAGATAGGGTACAACATAAATGCTATACGACAGACTGACAGACTGCATGCATGGTAGTTAACCCACTTTGCTTCCCTCTTTAATTGCACGCCCGTGGGTCAGGCTCCAGATTCTATGACTTTCCAGCGTAAAGGCTTACTGAGAATGAGACAGTAACTAAGTTTATGTAATGTTGGTTGGTGCCTGACGCTCCGACTCTGGTCGGGCTCGACGGAGTTTAACCGTTGGTCTTCTTTTGTGTCAACATTTCATTGGTTTCCTGCTGTCGAGTCCTTACCGTTGTTTCATCTCTGTGGTTGTTTGATTTTTTGTTCACGGAGATGTTGCACTGATGAGTTAGGAGGCCTTCATGCGGACTGAACAAATTATTTGTCTAAATTGCGACGAAAGTAAGGGCGAGGATTGTTGCCACGTAAAATCGATTTAAGCCCCCTAGTGGACCTTTCCAAAGCGGTTCTTCTGTCGTGGTTTATTTTTGTTATGGTTTGTCTTTGAGTGTGTGTATCGCTTATATCATTTTGTTTTGGATGGCCGATTGGTCATTTTGTGGGAAAGTAGCTGTCCTTTCGGCTTTCCGCTATTGATGCTTCCATTAGGGTCTAGTTGGTTTCATGTTTGTGTCTCATTCCCTTTGGTGTCTCTGATGGGAGCTGTGGGTTAATTTTATCGATTACTGGTCATTGCCTCACTTCTTTTTGAGAAAATATCATCCATGGTTTTTCATTGTGCAAATAAAATATTTGACATTTAATGATAAAGTAAAATATATTTTAGATAAACCAGGTTTATGCTTTTATTTCCTTTTTAAATTCTATATATTATCCATTGTATATGATAGTTTAGTATAAACGTTTATTTATTTGCATAATATACTCAGAGGCAATAAAAAGTATACAGTTTTTGATTTAGAATACCCGATCTTATATTGCTGTCTGTAATAAAATATGCCTATGTCCTTTTTCCCAAACGTCCAAGTTTGTAAAACTCCAATTCTTTTCCTGTAACAGTCATCCATGATGGAGTTATTGCCCTTAATTGAAAATCAACATTTCCAATAAAATGTTGTACACGACATCGACATTCAAAACTGTGCACACGGCAAAAGTCATGTACAAATGTGTAGCGATAAGACCACATCATTACTTTGCCATTAAACCCAAACAAACAACTTCAAACTCAATTTGTAGTTCTGCCTCTTCCGGATTATCTCCCTTTCAATTAAAATCATAGTGAATTAAATGAGTCTTTTTCTCAAATCGTGTAAGAGATATTCATTTGAAACTTTCGCATAATTATTGTTTTGCTCGGCATCTTTATGCTTTCTCCATAGTAAAACCTCTAAAATGGCACAATGGAAAGTCAATCTTCAATACAAATCCCATAGAAACAGAATGCTTTTAATCAAAGGAAGAACGTCAAAGGCGAAAATGCCATTTTCTTGGAGAAAAGATGTTGCACTTTACCTCGTGTTTAATTTCAATATGCGACATATTCTTGCCAATCAGATGCCCTTCTTTGAATTTTTTGCATGAAAAACCATTTATTGAACAACCCTTATTCGAAATACATGTTTAAAGGGAAGCTACTCAAGACAAAATATTGGATCAGACCCCCTGTCCATTTCAAGTGACGCAATTCCATTATCCTTTAATCAATTTAAACGGAAAATGCTGCAAATTATGCGGAAGTGGTTGTTCTTATTTATGATGCCACATATGTGTGTAGAGAGGGAGACATTGGGACGCAAATCGGCATTCAGTAAGCTGTATACTTACTTTTGCCTCTCAGTATATACATAAAATACACATACTTAACTACTCTTTAAAGACAACATTATACAATGGGATTCAGAAGGAAGTCGAATGACTTATGTAAGTCTGTCTCCCATTTTTACTATGGTAAATGCAATAGTAGCGTTGTGACTTGTGATAATGCAAAATAGTTGGAAATGAAATATGGTATTATGGTTATTTTTGTTAAAATTTGTCAAGATATCTTAGCGTCTAGCTGTATTGGCTCCATGGGGGGCGTAGAAATATAAAGTACAATGACTTAATGAAGTTGGTGCAGTGGCATATGTATGTCCGGCTAAGTTAGGCTAGATTAGACCTAAATCCTATAGTAAGGTATGTTATTATAATGTTATTAATCAAGTAATTTCGTATTGGCCCAGTTTTGCTCCGAGGTCTGCTGCATTGGCACGTAGGTCAATACGAAATTGCTTGATCAATGACAATTTTATTAATTGACACAATTAAAAAAAATCATGATTATTGATTTTTGACCTCTCTAGACCTCAGTTAATATTGGTTGACCTGGTGTTAGTACAGATGACCTCCGATCAATACAGGACAGTCAATTAATAATAATTGATATTGAAACAACTATGTTTTAGAAACCGTCTTGTTGAGTAGAATTCCGGATGCAATAACTATCCGTAGGTATGTCTATATATAATAGGTTTTCATTAATTACTAGAGTTTGTTAGTTTACTTCGGAACGTTTAGTTTTGATAAAGAACTCTTGAAACGGCCAAGAATATTTGCTTGTTGTTAGAATCCGATAAATCGTGATTACCAAAGAGAAATACTTTAAGAGACGGCTGACATATTGATTGTATTTCATTGTAGAGTTCTTGTCGTAGATGTGTGTATCGTCTGCAGGAAAATAGAAAATGTTGAGTAGTTTCGACAGCTCCGCAATCACAATATGGGCTTTCAACGATGTTTTTGAAAATAGATGTTGATTAAGAGAACTGCATCTCATTCTCAGACGAGCGTGATAAATCTGATCTGTCCTCTTGCCGTCACAGTAGTATCTCGGCGGAGAAGCCAAGTTAAGATCAAGTTGACGTTTGAAGGAAGCTGGACTAGGCAAATTTCTTACTTCTTCAGGAAGTCCGTTCCAGTCTCGTATGACTGATGGGAGGAAGGATTTATAGTACAGTTAAGAATGTGCTTGTACAGTACTTAGGTCACGTGCGTTGCGTAAGTTGTATACAGAATTGTTTCCCACTGGGACGAGTACCAGTGAAGAAAGATAGTCAGGAGTCAAGCCGTTTTGCATTTTATAAAAGAGTTGTAGTTTGTGCTTCTTTCTACGTGATGCTAATGATTACCGTCTGGTTTCAGTATGAAGACATTCAATCGAAACCAGTTTCGTCGCACCAGTTACAATGCGAGGGGCTTCGTTTTGTATTTTCTCCAACTCGTTAACTTCGTACAAAGTACAATTATCCCAAACGACGTCTGCATATTCGAGTAATGGTCTAATAAAAGAAAAATATATAATTTGAAGCGAGTGCTAATCGAGTTTAAATTTTAGCTTTCTCATGATATTTATGCGACTCCATGGTTTTGTTTTGATATAATCTAAGTGTTCATGCCATGTACAACCATTTGAAAACACAACACCAAAGTGTTTATGAGATGTTACTTCATTTATCTGGGTTTGGTTCATAAAGACTGGAGGATGGTAAGTTTATTTTCTTGGAAAATATCACTTACTCTGACTTCGATGGATTGAATTTGACGAGCCACTGTTGAGCCCATTCGTTAATTTTTAAGAGATCAGTATTTAGCAGATTAGAGGCATCAACGGGATCATCAACAATGATATAAAGTTTGGTATCATCAGCAAAGAGTATGATGGAAGAGTGAATACCTTCAACAATCTCGTTAATATAAACTAGAAAAAGGAGAGTACCGAGAATAGAACCTTGATGGACGCCAGCCGTTATTGAAGTCCAACTTGAAGCTGTTCCAGGTATACAACACGTTGTTTTCTGATGTCTAAATTAGTCTGTAAACCACTGAAGAAGCGGTTCAGAAATGCTGACAGAAGAAAGTTTATGGAGAAGGCCTTTAAGCCAAACTCTACCGAAGGCTTTACCAATATCGCAAAATATGGTTCTTACTTACTTGCCATCGTCTAGAGCTTGACGAGAATAAATTCAATAATACATGAACACTCATGTAAGATCCTCTATATCAATAATTTATTAAACTCGTCGAGGAAAATGGATAAAATGTTCTGCAAAGCCTCGCATTTTATCCCTTTTCCTCAACTTGTTTAATAAATTCAATAATACATGAACACTCATGTAAGATCCTCTATATCAATAATTTATTAAACTCGTTGAGGAAAAGGGATAAAATGCTAGGCAAAGCCTCGCATTTTATCCCTTTTCCTCTTGACCTTTACAGTGTTGACGGGGACGTTAAACCTTAAATCAAACAAAACAAAATCCGTTTTCCTCAACTTGTTTAATAAATTTAATAATACATGAACACTCATGTAAGTTCCTCTATATCAATAATTTATTAAACTCGTTGAGGAAAAGGGATAAAATGCTAGGCAAAGCTTTTCCTCAACTTGTTTAATAAATTCAATAATACATGAACACTCATGTAAGATCCTCTATATCAATAATTTATTGAACTCGTTAAATGGTATGCAAATTATACTCTCAAATGCTCCGCTGCAGACCGATCCATGGTCCCAAGGTCTGCTTTGTTTGGTCTGCAAATTATACTCTACCAAAAGGAAAGCAACGATGTCAACCGTGATTGGATTAATTGCCATGCATACAAACTGAGTGCCGTATTACCTATATTACGGACCCATTCTTATGTTGATTTTCTTCTTTTTTTTTCAAAGTTGAGCACTGAAATGATTGCAATGCTCATTATATATACCAACTCACCATCAAATTCTGCTGAATACTACCAGATTTGAACACGTTCGTATGGCAAGGACTTTGCACATTAATTATTTTCACACCTATGTAAATATGTGCCAGTTAAAATAAATGTCCTGAGCAAAATTCCCGTTTGACTTTGTTAGAGAGAGACTGAAAAAATATATCACAACCAATTGAAAATGTAATCCCCTTAAGAGCTTCCAAGTATAAAGCAACCAATTTTCGGTCAAGAGAATTCACAAAGCACACAGCGAAGAGCACATACTGTACGGATGCGCAGGTTGATCTGAGACGTCGCTGGGCGCACATTTCCGAAGATAACTTCATCAAGTCGTTGTCCATTTGTCTTTTATCTTTGTTTAATTTACAGCCTGGTCAGTGCTGGGCGCACATTTCCGATGATAACTTCATCAAGTCGTTGTCCATTTGTCTTTTATCTTTGTTTAATTTACAGCCTGGTCAGTGCTGGGCGCGCATTTCCGATGATAACTTCATCAAGTCGTGGTCCATTTGTCTTTTATCTTTGTTTAATTTACAGCCTGGTCAGTGCTGGGCGCGCATTTCCGAAGATAACTTCATCAAGTCGTTGTCCATTTGTCTTTTATCTTTGTTAAATTTACAGCCTGGTCAGTGCTGGGCGCACATTTCCAAAGATAACTTCATCAAGTCGTGGTCCATTTGTCTTTTATCTTTGTTTAATTTACAGCCTGGCCAGTAGTGCTCGCTAGAACCTGTCGTGTTCGCTCTTAGGCAATGCGTTCATGCAAAACAGATGGTGTTCAAATGAGTTCGAACAATCTATATCTATTATAAAAATAAAAAGTTATCTTCTGTAACCCAAAAATGCTTTGAATAAAATAGGGCAATTATTGGTCGAAACTGGAGGGTCTTGCCCAAAACAAAATGTATACAATGGTTTCCAGTTACATCACGAAAACATGCCAATATAATTCTGACCCCCTTGAACCCCAATTTTATATAGTAAAACTGGGGTTTACAGGGGTAAACAATATTTTTCTTAATTCTGCTCTAAAATATAGATTGTGGGTACTCGTTAGAACCGCCTCGATGAGGCGGTTCTAACGAGTACCCACAATCTATATTTAAGAGCAGAAATAAGAAAAATATCACAATTTTTCATTTGAAAATTTTCATTTTTTCGATGGTAAAATTTTCAATGTTTTACTATAGGCGTGTTTTTTGTAATGATGTATCGAAATCCTTGCTTCTTATTAATAAGAGATTGGCCTTTTATAGAACATTGGTAAGAATAATTGGTTCGCGGAGTCGGCAATGATAATCCTATTCTTTTTTTTTTTTTTTTTTTTTTTTTCGCAAAAAAAATGTTAAACAGAATATCACTGTACATAGTTACACGTATTAGGTTTGTTTCTGTGAAGTAGACTGAATTAGATTGCCCCCCCCCCCCCCTCATCGGGGCTTGAAGAAATAGATGGGCTGCATGATGCTTCTACGCAGAGCTGAAATCGACCCGCAAGGCATAGCGATGCAAGTCGGACCGTCCATGCTTATAAACCCTATTGGTTTCATTCGGCGGCAGGGCTTGGGATGTCAATTCATCTCAATATCGGGTAAAAGTCCCACAAAATTGGAAGCAACGTCTCCAAAATGACATTTACAGTGTTGACGGGGACATTAAACCTCAAATCAAACAAAAATAGACTGAATTAGAATAAATTCCATGTTGCCAGTAAATACTGTGTTTGAATCCTTTACTGCTGTGTCTGATCAGGATCTTATTGCAATTATGAAGGTTTAAAATGTTTCACTGTTGGCGCAAATTCCGCATCCAAGGGAAAATTCCTCGCCCGTCGGTGGATGATCAATTTTAAGCGGACATTCTCCAGTCAACTGTGTCAAATTTGGTCCAGCTGGACATTTTGGAAGCCTGGACATTGCTGTACGTGTTAACAAACCCGGCATTTGGTGACATTTTTCACAAAAGTGTGTCGTACCAAAGCAGTAGTAGACGGCAATGGAGCAACAAAATCTACACTTGAATTCAAGATAGTCTGCGCCATGGACCTTGCATGTCTGTAACATAATAGAAAAAGAAGAAATTATGAACTGGGACCGGGATATACACATTTTCTTTTAGCGGTAACGCATCCCTTATCGTAGGTAAAGGCGATTTACGGCCCCCGCCAATCGGGGCTTGAAGAAATAGATGGGCTGCATGATGCTTCCACGCAGAGCTGAAACCGACACGCACACGAGTACTGGTAAACAGCTTAGAGGATCTAAGCCTGCCCCGGCAAAGCAGTGCGAGCTGGACCGCCCATGCTTATAAACCCTTTTGGTTTCATTGGGCGGCAGGGCTTGAGATGTCATTTCATCTCAATGTCGGGTAAAAAGCCCACAAAATTGGAAGCGACGTCTCCAAAATGACCTTTACAGTGTTGACTGGGACGTTAAACCTCAAACCAATCAATCAAATCAAGGCGAGTTACTTGAAACAATATGGACGGAAATACAATCATAGATTTATTGCGTCTAATTAATGCATATTTCAAAATCAAGCCCGTGACCCCGATTGAAAACAAGCATGATAGGATTTTCAGAGAGTGAAAATAATTTCAATTAGTCTCATCGCTACTAATTTTATCTCTGGTTAACAGATGAGGAAATCCATAGTTTTAGCTAGAGATAGAAATTCTGTTCTAACTCTGGTGTCCTCACCCAAAATCGAATATTCTCGCGAGTTTGATAAATGCACTGGTTGAATACGACCTCATATGCGCCGTCGTTAAGGTTGACGCCACAGCACGTTACGTGACGTCACTAAACATTCCTGTAGTGTAATCACAAGATGGCAGACGTCGGTAACCGAAGTGAATGCAGCATTAAAATTCCGCGCTAAGAAATGGAAGGTATGCAAGAAAAAGAATCATATATGGGTGTGAGGGGTGGATGAAAAAAAAAAACGGTCCCTTGGGATCACTGTCCGGCATCACTCGGCAAGCCTCGTGATGCCGGACAGTGACCCTCGGGATGGATTTTTCCATCCACCCCTCACACCCATATAAGATTCTTATAATCTCTGGTTACCACAAAGATCAAGAAATGACAGTAACTTAATGTTGCCAACATGTTAAGACAGCTACAAGAACACCATCGCAATCCATTTTAAACCCACAACGAAAACACGCCTGTTTAACTTTGCCCCCACCCCACACCCTACAACGCCACTTTTATGAGGTAAACCGGGATTTACAGGGGTATACATTATTTTTCTTACTTCTGCCCCCCCCCCTCCCCCCCCCCCCAAAAAAAACATAAATTTTAGGTTATCGTTAGGAACGCCTCGCCGAGGCGGTTCTAGTGAATATCCACCATCTATTTTAAGAGCAGAGATATGAAAAATATCGGACTTTTACTCGGAAAATGCCAAAATCCACTGTAACCCATTTTAAACTCAGACTCATAGGACCGACCCAGGTTAAGTTTTATTTTTTTTTCAGAGCAGGATTTTGATGCTCATCCACATTCTAACATTTTTGAAAAATAAGACAAATATCATAGGAAAAGAAAAAAAAAATGAAATAAAAATGAACTTAACCATTTTTATCAATCACGAACCAAACCGGTCAACTCTTGCACATGTGAGACATCTCAGACTTATAACAATCCCCTGATAAACACCCACTGAACGTATTTCCTTGCCATTACGAAAACACGCCTATACAAATACATTGTAAATCTAACCACCGAAAAATGAAATTTTTCAGATGAAAAACTTTGATATTTTTCTTATATCTGTTCAAAACACAGATTGTGGATACTCGTTAGAACTCGCGGAGTCCAAATATAGATTGTAGATACTCGTTAGAACCGCCTCCGCGAGGCGGTTCTTACGAGTACCCACAGGCTATGTTTTTGAGCAGAAATAAAAAAAATAATGTATATCCCTGCAAACCCCAGTTTTACTATATAACAATGGGGTTTAAGGGGGTCAAAATTATATAGGCGTTTTTTCGTAATGGTTTCAAACCATTTTCGAAACAGTCATGTACGTTTTCGACTTAAAAAATAAAAAGTCAGGCTTCCATTTTTGTTTGTTTTATATTATCTTTAACAGTGCATATCTCCTGATACGTTTAGAAAATCGAACAGTTTGAGGTGAGACATTGACAGTCTGTCCATTTTTAGCAAAGATTCGAAATCTTTGCCTAAAAGCTGAACATCTAATTTAGGTATGCATTCTTCAGGTAGAAAACTTTTCAGTTGAATTATTTTTCTGTCATTAATTACAGTTTATCCATGCTGGACGAGAATATTCACCAAAACTAGTACATCGCGGAAGAAACGTTTTGTGTACAGCGCATGAAAGACATTACGATTTTCGACTGAGTAACTTACTTGAAAGTTTGGTCGTTTCGATAACACAGCCGTATAGCAAATGCATTAATTGCATTTAATTTTATATGGCATAATAATTAAACCCTGTCCTGATGAACCCCGATTTGTCTTATCTTTCAAACAATGCAGATTCAGATCAGATGGCTTCTGGAGCCATCTGATCAGGATCTCCATTGTTTGTCATTCAGTTTATGAATTTGTTACAATGATTTGCATCAAGAAATCTGATTGGTTGATAATCAGTGGTGGGCGTGGCATATTTAAATATTCAGGAGGTCAAGGGTTAAGGTTAAACCGTACTTGTTTTCTTCCATCGTTACAGCATCCGCCGCATATCAGTTCTTCCGGCTTTACTTTGGCTGATTCACCAATGCATTCAGTTAGTCCACCAAAATAGGCCTGAAATGATAACAAACTCTGTCGACCAAAGAGAAAAGGACCATAACTAGTCTCCGATTTATGTATTACATCTAACTATTAGTGCAAGACTCATGGCGGCTAATGTGGAGCTAACTCATCGTCTGTGCTGCATGCCAGCGGGCAGAGACTGCGGTTATGCATAAGGGCTTCAGTATGACAGATATAAATATAAATGTTTTCTCCGCCTTATGTCGATATGGGCCTTTGCAATGTCAGCATACATAACCTCAAGATATTATAACCTGTTTGGTCGGTTTACCTCGAGATCGACCCAAAAATGAAAGATAGCCACAACAAAAAATAAAAAAGACTATACCTCGCCTTTATACCACGCGTCCCGTTGCTAAGTAGATAAGACCGGGAACCAGATATGCACTTGTTCCCATTTTACACGCTACCGCAACAAGCCAATGAGAACTAGTCCAGTATTCCCGCCACAGCGTACTGAATGCGTACTGAAATCATGCAGACAGCCATCTAGGCTTTAAAGAGGAGTACTCGGTATTTTGTGGTCGCTTGTGAAGTTCGGAGCTTTTACGGGGATTTTTTCTTTGGCTTTTTCTTTTGACTTTCCGCTATTGATGTTTCCATTAGGGTCTGTTGTTTCATGTTTGTATTTCTTTCCCTTTGGTGTTTCTGATGGGGGATGTGCGTTAATTGTATCGATTCCTGATCATTGCCTTCACTTCTATTTGTATTTTCTAGTCTTATGGGTTCACTAATTCCACTGCGAAATTCTGAAAATATTTGTGTGTCACAGATAAGGCCTTATTGGTCGAGGCTTGCTAGTCTGGTCCGACAATTAAGTGTGCACTGTACGGTTCTGACCTGTTTTGTAGTTCTTGCTGCCAAAGGATTACCCCTTTCCTTTTACAGAACGTATTTATTTTACTTTTGATTTTCTTTACTGACGCCTGTTTTCTTGTCATGTTGTGTCCAAATTGTAAAAGAGAAAATTCTTCGGCAGACACACGCCTTTTGGTTCAAGTTTAGTAGGTTCAGGGCTTGACTTCTTTTAATTCTAGAAAGCCTCTGACCCTGCTCCTTCTTATACCACTAGTTCATGAAGACCATATATCGCCATTATTTCTTCTAGTTCTAAGTGCTCGATTAGGGGAACTCACCCCGCGCCTAGCGATGCTGCCCGGCGGGGAGCAATGCAGGGGCGGCTGGGAACCCCTGTTCCGGCTGAAAATCTGAATCCAGGTACATGTCGAATTTCCGTGCACCTTATGGGTACATTGGTTCGGCAGTTTACAGTGTAGCCTCTGGTTTTCCTGGTACTGCATTTATGCCTTTCTTACATGCCTCCTAGCGGGTAGGCATGTATCAGGGTGCCTTTTATGGCCCTATCATGATTTCCAGATCACTTACACCAGAATGGAATCTGACTTATATTCTTTGGTCTATTGACAAAGCTCCATATGAAACTCTGCAGACGGTTTACATAAAATACATCAGGCTTATATTAGTTTTTCTTCTTACTTTTGCTTTGGCTAGAAGAAGTCTTTATACATACTCTGTATATTTAGTTGTTTTCTTTGTATCATTACCGTTATATGGATTCCATAACATTCTTAACACAGCCCGGGGTTCTCAGCTGTAAATCAGTTTACTGATTTGTTATATAGAACTTATTACTATCCCATGTTCTTCGCAGTTTCATTGAGCTCATACTGATGACAGGCATTTGTGCCCTGTTAGGACTGCTTGTGCGTATTTGTCCAGAGTTAAATCTAAGAGGTCTGGTAGAGAGAGACTGTTTCTACCCTTGTAGGGTTCTAAACATATTTCGCCCTCCACATTTGTTTCGCTAGGTCTTCGAAGTAATGAAATTTGTTTATACAGATTCGTAATCCACGGATTTGTTATTCATGAAAATCGCTGCTCATATAGTTAGAACCTTATCTTAGTCTTGGGCTTATTGGATTTAATATGTTGTTAGCGCCACATATTGGCGTTCTAATAGCAATATTTCTTCCTTTTTTCTCAAAGTTTTGGCCCTAGACAGGATTAATCTTCCTTGTGGTCCTTTGATGGAATTGGATCACGACCCTAAAGCATAACTTCCCGGTGTTATGTATTCCATTTACTTCTACTGTTTTTTCAAGGGTAATATGTTTTTCTCCGGGTTTTAGCATGAGCGAATATGGTTCTTCGGTTACCTTACCACCTGTGCATAATAGTCAGGCTTATAATATTATGACGTGAAATGAATTTTAAGTAAACTTAATTTCAATTAAAGCATTCTCACCTCTAGTTTCGGATATCTCTCCTCCCAGTCCCGCTTTCAACATTTTTAGTTATAGCTCCAACAAGATTATAAGGGGTAGATGGAAAAATCCGTCTCGAGGGTCACTGTCCGGCATCACGAGGCTTGCCGAGTGATGCCGGACAGTGATCCCGAGGGACGGATTTTTCCATCCACCCCTCACACCAATAAAGGATTCGTTTTCTTGCATACCTACAATTTCTTAGCGCGGATTTTTAATGCTGCAGTCACTTCGGTTACCAACGTCCGTCATATTGTGTTGACACTGCAGGAATGTTTAGTGACGTCACGTAACGTGCTGTGACGCCAACCTTAACGACGGCGCATACGAGGTCGTAATCAACCCGTGCATTTATCAAACACGCGATTATATTCGATTTTGGGTCGGAACGCCAGGGTTAGAACATAAGTTTCTATCCCAGGGTAAAAATCGCGGATTTCCTTGTCTGGTGTGTAAGAAACTTATTCTACCTAGTGTCTATTCTTTATCGACAAGATGGCCGTCTGCCTTCTTTCTGTATTCTGTGGTGAGAATACTTCGAGCATTCTGATTGCAAGCGCCTGAGCCTTTGCTGTGTATCTGCGATAAGTACGTTTGTCTCAAATTCTGGAACAATTACCTTACGACATTTAAAACATTGATAGTAGGAGTATCTTTCCATAGCAAAGCCTTCGGGATCCCTATAAAATCTTCCACTTGGTTTGATAATGTCATTATGGTTGAGAAGATTTTCGAATCTAAGTCTTGTAAGAGCTTTCCTTTTCACGTCACTTTGAAGTTCTTGCAACGGTTCCATAGCCTTTACAAGTTTCTCGTGGCTTATCTGGGCCTGTAAAGATGGGTTAAATTATGAAAAAAATGTAAGTACACTGAGTACATGTCTAACTCTACTACTACTATCAATGCCACTAGAACTACTACAGTAGGAGATGACTTTTAGACAAGCATTTTGGCTTACTGTCAGATCCTGAATTCTATGATATTGTCTGTACTTTATATTTAGCATGTAAATGTCTGAAATAAATACTGTTTAACCAACAACAATCGAACTTCGATGGCTCGAACCCCTTTTGGACCAGGAAAACTTGTTCGAGACAGCCGTTGTTCGAGCCAAAGAGGATTACTATTAGAGCCATACCAGGAGGCATACTGGAGATAACTGAGGGATATCTTTTCGGTGTTCTATGTTATAAATGTATGTTGTGTGGACTCATTAGGATCGCCTCATCGAGGCAATTATAATGAGTACACCCAGCAAACATTTGAAAGGTAAAAGAAGAAAATCTCCCTACACTATCTCTATATCGTATTTGGAGGAATTCCCTGCGGACTTAAGAACGTGTTCGACTCATCCATGGTAAACGAGTCATCGGGGTTCGAGCCATTGATGTTCTACTGTACTACAGTAATCACTACAACAGCTACTACCACAGCTACTACTACAACAACAAAATCTACTGTCACTACTACTACTACTGCTACTACTACTACTACTACTACTACTACCACTACTACTACTACTACTACTACTACTACTACTATTACCACTAACACTTCTACTATTACTACGACTACTAGTACGACTACCGCCATTTCTACCTATTACTACTACTTCTTCTACCACCACCACCACTTCTACTACTAAAATTACTCTTGTTGTAATTACTTTTGTTGTTATTGTTTTTATTTTATCATTAATTAAAACTTCCACTCTGTTCTGTTTATATTTACAGTGAAAAACCTAATGTAAACCAAAAGAAAACAATTTAGTTCATACTTCCATGAACACATCGAGTCACACGATTTTCATTGCAAGTGGCATCAATCTATTCCGCTCTTTGCAGAAAAACGGCGTGTAAATGTTTTACAGCTTTAGAAATTGCCCTTTAAGCATTTTTTCGCCAGGTGGTGAGGAGCAAAGAATGTAAATATATATACAAGAGTACCATGATGGTCCTGTATCGCTCACCTGAGTCTATTCATCACCTTGTTTATGATCCCACATGACCCATATTCAGATTTTATAAAGGCAAACATTCTTGGCAAGTTTCACGATGCTTGTACCAAAAATGCAGTATCAAGTATGATTTGACCAATTTTGTTTGTTTGATTTGAGGTTTATACTATTTAGGTCATTTTGGAGACGTTGCTTCCAATTTTGTTGGACACTTACCCGACATTGAGTTGAAATGTCTGCCCCTTCTTGTCTGACAGCATTTATATTTCTGCAGCCTGAAGATTGATTTCAATCATTTCTAATCTGAAGCATGCTTATAGTGGGGAAATTATGAAATAAAAGTAGGTCGAGTGGTGACAATGTTTTTTCTAAAAATAGCCAAAAGAACTTTGACCATGATCCAAACACCCTGAAAGTCTGAACTGCTTGAGATACTGTATTATCATACAGAATATTTGTTTAAAGTTATAATAACCCCTAAAAGGCGGGAAAAACCCGGAAGGGGTAGCCTGGCAAACAGCATAGGCCCAGATCAGATGTCACAGAATGTGGCATCTGATCAGGGTCTGCACTGTTTGCTAACAGCATTTTCTGTCAAATAAAATACCCCTCCTGACCAATGTATTACAAAAAGAGGACAATTCTGAGCAAGTTTGATGATGATTGGACTAAAACTGTCGACCTACTTTTTGACCCCACATGACCCATATTCGAATTTGACCTAGATATTGTCAAGATGATAATTCTGAGCAAGTTTGATGATAATTAGACTAAAATTGCAGACTCTAGAGTGTAAACAAGGTTTTTCTATGATTTGATTGATTGATTGATTTGTGGTTTAACGTCCCCGTCAACACTGTAAAGGTCATTTTGTAGACGTTGCTTTCAATTTTGTGGGACTTTTACCCGACATTGAGATGAAATGACATCTCAAGCCCTGTCGCCAAATGAAACCAATAGGGTTTATTAGCATTGACGGTCCGCCTCGCACCGCGGTTCCTGGACAGGCTTAGATCCTCTAAGCGGTTTACCAGTACTAGTGTGCGGGCCGGATTCAGCTCTGCGTGAAAGCATCATGCAGCCCATATATTTCTTCAAGCCCCTATGGGCGGGGGCCAATTCTATGATTTGATCTACTTTTGACCCCACAAGACCCATATTCGAATTTGACTTAGATATTGTAGAGATGATCATTCTGAGCAAGTTTGATGATGATTTGATCAAAACTTTGGCCTCTAGAGTGTTTACAAGGTTTTCCAATGATTTGACCTACTGACCTACTTTCTGACCCGACATGACACATATTCGAACTTGACCGAGATATTGTCAGGATGATCGTTTTGGGCAAGTTTGAGGATGATTGGACCAAAACTGTGGCCTCTAGAGTGTTAACAAGGTTTTTCTATCATTTGACCTACTGACCTATTTTTTTTGGCCGACAAGACCCATAATAGAACTTGACCGAGATATTGCCAGGATGATCATTCTGAGCAAGTTTGAGGATGATTGGACAAAAACTATGGCCTCTAGAGTGCTAACAAGGGTTATCTGTGGTTTGACCTACTGAGCTTCTTTTTGACCCGAAATGACCCATATTCGAACTTGACTGAGATATTGTCAGGTTGATCATTCTGAGCAAGTTTGAGGATGACTGGACCTAAACTGTGGCCTCTTAGAGTGTTAACAAGGTTTTTCTATGATCTGACCTACTGACCTACTTTTTGACCTGAAATGACCCATATTCAAACTTGACCGAGATATTGTCAGGATGAACATTCTGACCAAGTTTGAGGAAGATTGGACCAAAACTGTGGCCTCTAGAGTGTTAACAAGGTTTTTGTATGATTTGACCTACTGACCTACTTTTTGACCCGACATGACCCATACGAGATATTGTCAGGATGATCATTCTAAGCAAGTTTGAGGATGATTTGACCAAAATTGTGGCCTCTAGAGTGCTTACAAGGGTTTTCTGTGGTTTGACCTACTGACCTACTTTTTGACCCGACATGACCTATATTCGAACTTGCCTAAGATATTATCAAGATGATCATCCTGAGCAAGTTTGAGGACGATTGGACCAAAATTGTGGCCTTAGAGTGTTAACAAGGTTTTCCTTTGATTTGACCTGGTGACCTACTTTTTGACCCGACATGACTCATATTCACACTTGACCGACATATTGTCATGATGATCATTCCGACCAAGTTTGATGATAATTGGATCAAAACTGTGGCCTTTAGAGTGTTAACAAGAAAAGTTTACGCACGCACGACGAACGACACACGACACACGACACACGACGCCGCCGGACATCTCACAGTCACAAAAGCTCACCATGACCTTCGGTCAGTTGAGCTAATAAAATAATAGTTTTTTCTGATGTTCATGAAAGTATGAACGACAGCGGGTCGCTAGCAATGTTTACATGAAGCCCTTCGGAATTCATTCACTTTTCAGGCGACCCACTGCGTTCATACTTTCATGAACAGCAGAAAAATAAAATATATTTCTTAAATAACTACCACTACCAATTTACTACCAATACCACTGATGTTACTACCACTACTGCTGCTACTACTAATTCTTCTTCTTCTTCTTCTTCTTCTTCTACTACTACTTCTACTACTACTACTACTAATAATAATAATAATAATATTGTTGCTGTTCTTGTTGACATCATTATAAGTACCTGAGACAATGTGCGGGCAGATATTTTGCAAGATCTAATAATGCCTATGTTTAATCCTCCATACTTCCTGAGAATTTGTCTGAACGTTCCAAAGAATGTAACTAGTTTCTGTTATATTCCAGAGCCAAATAGGAGAAATAAAAAAGCATCGGTAGTTATCCGCAAGTGGTTTAATTTATTTTTCGTCGATGTTATTAAATTTATTTTAATACCGTCGCCTTGTGAAAAAAATGCTTAAGTATGATTTGAAATCTTTTTTGATAGGACAATATCTGCTGAAGAAAAATAATCAGCAGAATTAAATTTTCACAACTTCATATTAAGACGTAGACTTTTAACTACAGACTGTCATTTTCCACAAAAAATATGGGTCTTCGACTACTGGACTGATAATGCGAGCAAGCGAAAAACTGTTGACCAGCATTGTCGAGACGACTGATGACGAACTGTCGATACGAGCTAGTTTCAGGGTCACTGAGGTCGTTCCAAAGCCACGGAGATAGTTCCAGGGGTACATTATCACAGTGACTTTTCAATGTTTCAAAAGTGAAAGCTATGCAAAAGATCGACACAATACGATAACACACCGGTGCGATATAGTGCATTTTACATCTCCAAAATGGTCACTTTTCTGACATTTTTTTTTCTTATTTATTCTGCAAACATAGGTTGTGGGTGCTCGTTAAAACCGCCTAATTGAGGCGTTTCTAACGAGTACAAACAACCTATGTCTTGGAGAAGACATAAGACAAACAATGTATACCCCCGTAAAACCCAGCTTTCCCTATACAGAGTGGGGTTTAGAAGGGTGTTCATTTCACGGGCTTGTTCACTTTGTTCATTCTTTGGCGCTTGTGTAACACATTCTGGCCGAAACTAGCTAGTCTGGCCCAGAAAACATGTACACTCCATATTTTACAGTTGTGTGGTGTATTGGATAACCCTTTCTAGAACATATTTAACGTCACTACAGCTGTTGTCTGGGAATGTGTGACGGCCTTAAAAAGTCTCCCTGTCCTTCATCATAGTTTTGTTTATATTTTCTTGCCCTTTGGGATCATTGATTCCATTGTTGAATTTTGAAAATATTTTAGGGTCACTGATGAGGCCTACTAGGCCTAAACTAGCTAGTATGGCCCAGAAAACATGTACACTCCATATTTTCCAGTTCTGTGGTGTATTCCTTGCTTTCAAAGGAAAACCCTTTCTAGAACATATTTGACGCTTGTGTAAACGTATGCTCATTTTGTCAAGTTTTTTCAAAGGAAAGTGTATCAAAAAGGACATTACCTGACATATTGGACAAAGCATGAAGCTAAATGTGATTGCTGGTCCTACCCATCTGTTCTCTAGAACGGCTTCTATACATCGAAGGTGGAACACGTGCTTGCACTGAAGCTGTAAACGACATAATAATTTTGTTTTGTTTGATTTTGGATTTAACGTCCCCGTCAACACTGTATAGGTCATTTTGGAGACGTCGCTTCCAATTTTGTGGGACTTTTACCCGACATTGAGATGAAATGACATCTCAAGCCCTGTCACCCAATGAAACAATAGGATTTATAAGCATGGACGGACCTACTCGCACCGCTTTGCCTGGGCAGACTTAGATCCTCTAAGCGGTTTACAAGTACTCGTGTGCGAGTCGGTTTAAGCTCTGCGTGGAGGTATCATGCAGCCCATCTATTTCTTCAAGCCCCGATGGGCGGTGGCTGGACATAATAATTGGGATTACATATCATTACAAAAGTATATGAAAACTTTTCCACCAAAAAATGAAAATTTTAAGATAAAAAATTCAGACATTTTTTCATCATTTCTGCTCAAAACATAGATTGTGGGAACTCGTTGGAACCGCCTCTGCCTCTGCGAGGCGGTTCCAACGAGTACCAACAACCTATGTATTGAGCAGATATAACACAATAAATGTTTCATCCCTCTAAATTCTAGTTTACTATATAAAAGTTGGGTTTAAGGGGGTCCAAAGTATATAGACGTGTTTTCAAGGTCCTTGATAAAAGTTGAATTTAAATGACGGTAACAGCATGCGCATTTAAATGGTCGCTCTGTAGCTTTCTATTGTTTACATGTTTATGTACAGGTTATTCTGGGGCCCCGGCCACCGCGGCTTGGAGCAATAGATGGGCTGCATGGTGTTTCCAAGCAGAGCTGAAACCGATCGCACAGGACTACTGGTTAGCCTCTTAGAAGGTTTAAGTCTACGGGATAGACAAAGTGGCGCGAGTCCGACCGTCCCTTCATATACATGTGAACAGTATCATTTTCCTTGGGTGGTAGCGTTTGAGATGCCATTTAATCTCGGTGACGGTTAAAGGGTCTTGCAAAATCGGAAACGTTTCCAAAATGACCTAAATAGTGTTGAGGGGGACGTTAAATCTCAATTCAAACAAACAAACAGGTTATTTTGTATGTCAAATGCAATCTTATGGGTCAAAGCGACTGGTTATTGTGCATCTGTTGTCAAAAGTTGTCTACGCGTCATAAACACAACACCTTCTATTTTGGAATGGCCAGGCGCATACTGTTGCAATTTTTCAACTCAAAGAGCAAATATTTACCGGTCCTCTTTGCTATTTCTTGCAACATGACGCTTGTTATGGGTAAACATGTCCAGATTAGGTTTTTCCACATCCGTGTTTGTTGTGCTATTCTTCCGTGTTAAGTGTACCCAGACTCAACACATGATCCGTGGTTGGGGGCACCCGTGTTGAAGGTAGTGTGCCAAGAAAAATCGGCAAGATTCTCATTCTGAATGTTTTTATGAGTTATTAAAAATGGTATATTTACTTCGATACCTAGAGACACGAAAAACCCTAGAATGCTCGTGTATTTGTCATTTGTTTTTAATTGATAGACCCTTAAAACTTGAAGTTTTGACTTTATACCTATTGTTGCCTAATTTGTATCTTTGATTTCCCTTCTCTGACCGTACCATAACTTAAAATTTGGACAAAACAACAAAAACACAATCTGTTGTCATCCCAAAACCAACAGAAAATCGCATTTCGTGGTCTTTCCCACAAAATAGTGGAAACATTGTATTCACACTTTTCTCCCGTCATCGAAAAATTAGTAGCGTTCGTTGTACCCAGTCGCGTTACGTTGTACCGCGGTAACCGGTGTGATGCATTGGAAATTGAAAAGTCATACGCTTTGTATATACAGGAACTAGTATTTTCAAGGAAAACAGAAAGAGAATTTTATGAAGTAAAAATGAAGAAATACATACCATTATTACGGGGGCCTCGGCAAGCGTTTCTGTGTAACATATGGTACAAATATCAGAAGCCCTTTGTTTCACAGAATAGACACAGCAAGTTCTATGTAAGCAAGGCGGGCACGTTTTTTCTCCTTTAAATCCAAAGCATGGATGGCTACACCGCAGAATACATCCGCACCGCTCTTCTGAGGTACGTGGAAAAGCTGAAAATACAGTGAAATTTGAGCGAGTTGAACAATTAATCCAGGCTGGCAATCATGTTAACCAGTCCGTGGAAAGAACACCACTCTAGGCCCTCTACTCATTTCGCAAACACGCCTATACAAATACACTGCCACTTTTATCGCCGAAAAAATGAAAATTTTAAGATGAAAAATTTTGATATTTTTCTTATTTTTGCTCAAAATATAGATTGTGGGCATTCGTTAGGACCGCCTCATCGAGGCGGTTCTAACGAGTACCCACAATCTATATTTTAGAGCAGAAATAAGAAAAATAAGGTATACCCCCGGAAACCCCAGTTTTACTATATAAAAGTTGGGTTCAAGGGGGGGGGGGGTCAAAATTATATAGGCGTGTTTTCGTGGTGTATATATAGAGAAAAATTGAGTTACAGGTGTATGCATTACTCTGCTTATTTCTGCTCTAAGACATACGTTATGGGAACCGGTTAGAACATTGAGGCGGTTCTAACGAGCACTCACAAGCTAGGTTTGAAAAATAAATAAGAAAATATCACAAATTTTCATCTTTGGAGTTATGAAAGACTGCATTATGTCACATGGACTATTATCGAAATGATGTAACACTTTATTGTGTCCCCGCCCACGGAGAATATTTCCGATAACACCAAGAAGATGACACCTGGATATTGTTTAGATTTTAGTTTGGAAATAAATATTGACCGTATTCCTTTGAGACGATTCTAATGAGTGCACACAGCCTGTAATCTTTTGTTTATTGTCCTCATTGTGTCTTCTGGCTGTCAACCTCAGTTTTTCGAACAGCTCCTGTTCAGAACAAATACCCGTGGTCCTAAAGATGATAAATCGAACTTTAATTGCAGTATTCTGACAGCGCTGCCCAGTTATAATAAGTAATGCACTAACTCATAAAAATCTGGTGTGTTATTTTATAATGTGACATACGTATTTCAATTAAAATTACGTACAATTGTTTTACAATTAGCAGTGAAATCAATGCATATCTGAAGCAAATAAAAATGAAACACTAGACATCGTACCATTTCACTAGTGACTGATATCATTTTAGCGAGCCGGGCCTACTTTTTTGTTTACGTTCTGCGGCACTTCTGCTATAAATATTGCGTTCTGCTATAAAATAGCGATGTCATAAAAATGACACGTCTATGAAATTACCGTGATGTGATATGACAACACATGGTCACTTGCGAGAAACGTCATAGAATAGAATAGAATATGTTTATTAAACCAACCATGGGCCATCTCTGGCATTCAGAATATACAAATCAATGAACAAAGCATAATAGCCATGAATAGTTAATTAACAAAGTACATATTAATTGAACACATTCATTATTAACACACATTCCACACACGCAATAACCATACTGATGACGCCGTATGACGCGGCGTCTGATCTGATCTAACCATACATATGACGCCGTTGGTGACAACACGAAATTTTTACTGAATTTCTTTTGAACCTCTATCAAACTTAAAATTGGTAAATGATAAATCCGTTGTCATTTCGTATGAAATGTATGAAACTCGCTAGAGGCTCGTTTCATAAAGCTCCATGAGGGACTTTTACCAGACATTGAGATGAAACTAAATCTCAAGCCCTTCCGCCCAGGGAAACCAGAAGGCTTATATGCATACCACCAACACCACTTTGCCGGGGCAGGCTTAGTCCTTCTTACTCTTAGCGGTTTACCGGCACTCATGTTTGGTCAGTTTCAGCTCTGCGTGGATTTGTTTGTTTGTATTGGAATTTAAGGACCCAATCAACACCATTTAGGTAATTTTGAGCCGGTCAGTTTACCTATCCGAACTTTTCCTAGAAAGTGGTTAACCAGTACTGTGCACATCTTTTCTCCTGAAACTGATAAGTGCCCTTCTTGAATCAACGGAAGGGAGATAATGACCATAAAAAAGATTTCATAGTCAATCTCCACGAAAGAATGTTGACGACTCTGGCAGGTATCGAACCCGCGTCCTCCTGATCACCAGACGCGCATCCGACTGAGCTACCGAGGCCGCCCTGCTCTGCGTGGAATCGCCGTACAGCCCAATCTATTTCTCCAAGCCCGGATGGACGGGGGCCAATTATCAATCGACCTAAGCATACTAACTGCAGAAGCTTTCCATCTGCTTGTGTGCCCTTAACCAACGCGCATCATACACAACATCCAGGTATCGGTTATGTTTAGCAGCGCTAGTCTTCTCCCAGTGACACAAGAGCGCCGTGTTAAAAGTAAAATCTCGACTATATATGTTTGTGTACTGGGTCATTGGCAAACAGTGAAGATTCAGATCAGACGCCGTATTATGCGGCGTCTAGTCAGGGTCTTCACTTCTAGCTTAAAGAAAGGAGTTAAAAGGTTAAACGAAAAAATTAAGTCTCAGTTCAGAGCTGGTGATCAGGAGGACGCGGTCTGCCTGGGTCGGCAACATTCTTTCGTGGGGGTTGATCACGAAATCTTTTCTACAGTCATTCTTTCCCTTCCGCTGTTACAAGAAGGCCAGTTGTCAGTTTCTGGCGAAAGAATGTGCACTGTACTGGTTAACCACTTACGTGTAGCGCTGTGGTGCAGTGGTAAAACATCGGATTTGAGATCGAGAGGTATCCGGTTCGATCCCGGCAAGCGCCAAGTGTTGTTTCCTTGAGCAAGAGACTTTATCCACATTGCTTAGTACTTGTTCCTACCCAGGAAAAGAGGGCTACATGGAAGATTAACCATTTTTGTACCAAATGGCTTGACTTGATAGAAGCTAAAAGCACATAGGGGCTACCCCGGTACCAAATGGAATTTTCCTCCTTATATATAGCAGGAGTCCATTTCAAAATGTAGGGGTGTCGGTTTGTGTTTTCTTCAAAATTTACTTGGAAAATGGCTGAACTTTTAGCACACAGTGGAGGCCCTGATCAGATGCCGCTGATCTGCGCCTGCACTGTTTGCCATGGTACCCGTTTTGGAGTTTCTGGTACTGAATGGGTAAAAACTAGGGCTAAATGTGTTACCATCTATAAATAAAGTCGATAATTACAAGCTTGCCCAGGGAAAGTGTGGATAGGTAAACTGACCGGCTCAAAAATGACCTAACTAGTCTACTAGTGTTAACTGGGCCGTTAAACTCCGAGACAATCAACCAACAAGTACTCCCACTGCTTTGATTTATTACAGGGGAGAAAACGATATTGACTTCCTGCTCAACTTTTGTTAAAAAAAGTGAATATACACCATTGTAAGAGCGAAGTTGACCAATCAGTGTAATGACTACCCCAAGCAGACACACGTCGCTAGGGCAACGTCAAATCTACGTCGGTGCAACGTCATGACGTTGCACCGACGTAGATGTGACGTTGCATTAACGTCTTATCGTTGTACCGACGTTGATATGACGTCACACTTACGTCATGAGCCTGCTGGAACCCTTAAACCCTACTTTGGAGATCACGGGGTTAAACATTATCTTTTTTATTTTTATTTCTGTTTCATATTTTTTTTTTTTTTTTTTTTTTTTGGTTTTGGTTTTACGGCCCTTCCAAGATTATTTCACTCATATCGAGCCGATCGTTAATCAGAGGTGGGCGAAAACCGGAGTATCCAGAGAAAAATCACCTGATATTCCGTAGTAGAACTTGGCGTCTCACATGTGACCCGAGCGAGGCTTGAACTGTTCCATGATATAGGTTGTGGGTACTCGTTAGTACCGTAAAACCGTCTTAATGAGGAGGGTTGGGGGGGGGGGGGGGTCGGGGGTGTTCTTACGAGCACCCACAACTCATGTTTGGATCATAAAAAAGAAAAACAGTACAAATTGTCGTAGGAAAATGACCGTTTTGATGGCACGAAAGAACACACGGGTGTGTTATGAGTAGATCGTTGGGAAGACAAACATTTTTAGAAGAGGTGTTCTTTTAAAGACGAAGCCATTCACATTAAAATGATTTTGCTTTTTTTCACAATAGGAAATTAGAGTAAACTTTAACTCTTACCCATGTTTTCTTCGCGCGGCAAATAATTATTGTATAGGAAACGTTGATATGTATTTTAAAAGATAAACATGAAACATGGACTTTGTTGAGTAATATTCTATTTACAGTTTAAAAAGAAACGAAAGCGAAAGAAGTATATTTTTTAACTGCGCAGTAAGTAAGTGACCCGTCAGCGAAAAAAGGAACCTTCTGTGTGTCTAAAAGTCCAACAAGATAAAGATCAGTCTGCAGGGTATGTACTCGTAAGACACTGGACTGAATTCTTGATAAGAAATATAATATGCGTAAAAAACGTGCAAAAATAGTTGTTGTTCTTTTTGTTGTTGTTGTTGTTTTTTACCTTTAGATGACACATTTGATACGGATATTTCCCCTATATTGTAAAGACATTTTTTTTTGAAAATCTGAGATAATTAAATTTTCAGCACAGCTAATTTGAACATGTTATGCAAATTTATGCAAATTATTTTACACTGTGATCCAAACTTTCTTGACACCCGTCGAACCGATTTTAAAAATGAAAGAAGTTTTGTTTTGTTTTGTCGTTTTTTTTTTGTTTTTTTTTTTTTAACTTTGAACATCCAGTTCAATTTGCACTACAAACACGTATACAGGGAAAAAAGCGAAGTATTTTTTTTTTTTTTTTTTTTTATTATAATTATTGTTATTGCATAAAAATCAGTGCCGCACGATATTAACAGCCATGCATTAACCAGCAAAAACCCATGTATTAACAAGGCAATTCACGTGCTGTTAATGACCGGTGACGTTGCTTGAATTATGCTCTTACCGGGCCCACCGAAGTAAGAAAAAAAAAATGGACGCCATTTTCTATTTCGCGATATCGTAAAGGGGGCGGGGGCAGCAATTTCGCACTAGGTACAAGTTCTCGACCACGGTTTACTGAATTAAATTGACGGGAAAACAAGACCGAGCCCACAGGCGTACATGTAATCACGTCCAGTCGCTCCGGGAAATTCGGACAGAAGCACAAACATATGCAAAGATGCAAGCACATTGAGAGGGGAACAAGACAATTCATCGACAAGACAATTCATCGACACGGTTTTTTGGAGACAATTCATCGACACAAATGAAGACAACTCATCGACACTTTTTGAAGACAATTCATCGACACATTATTATGTTGAAATTATACACAAGTTGATAAAATGAAGACACTGTTTTCAAAATAAAATGATCTTTTATCACGTTTATGATCAAAATAACGAATTTAGAAACATTTAATTCAATATTTTGGCTTTTTGACCCTTTTAACCGCATAAAAGAAAATGTATACGGAACTTGGTCAAATTTTTTTCAAAACTTTCATAATCAAAATAAAAAAGATGGCAAGTGAAGCTTGATTGTGAGTTACATATATGTTTGCATTTTTTCCCTAAATTTTCAGCATTAAATAAAATTCTGCTCAAATCAAAACGATTCTAACGATAACGCCTAACGTTTATAGGCAGAAATATGAAACGTAAACATAATCCCATTTAACCCATTTAGTACCAAACGGGTACCCTGGCAAACAGTGTAGGCTCAGCTCAGACGCCACAGAACGCGGCGTCTGATCAGGGCCTACACTGCAAAATGTTCAGCTATTTTCCAAAACAAATTTAGTTAAAAACACAACCTGACAACCCTACTTTTTTTAAATGGACTAATGCTATATATAAGGAGGAGGATTACATTTGGTACAAAAATGGTTAAACTGAACTTTTACCCCTAAAGTGGGATTAATCAAGGTCCATCGCATGGGCTTATTATCTAGATGATAATTCACCAACACGGTTTATATCTCATGATCAGAATTACGTATCTAAATGCGAATTGTACAAATCTCGAGGCTAAATTATCCTTCAACACCAGTGGTCGTACTATCAATACTGCCACTACATAGCAATCAGCATCCTAAAAGCTACATGCTATCCTCAGTTACTTTGAGACAGCTCCCCGACAGTCACTGTTTTGCGACATCAAATCAGACGAGGCAAACTATTGCGGTTAAAATGGTCAATAAGCCAAAATATTGAATTAATTTTTTTTTTTGAATTCGTAATTTTGATCATAAACGTGATAGGCCTAATAGATAATTTTATTTTCAAAACATTGTCTTCATTTTATCAGCTTGTGTATAATTTCAACATAATAATGTGTCGATGAATTGTCTTCAAAAAGTGTCGATGAGTTGTCTTCAATTGTGTCGATGAATTGTCTCCAAAAACCGTGTCGATGAATTGTCTTGTCGATGAATTGTCTCGATTCCATTGAGAGTAGCAATGTCTATTTTTAGTCTTGCAAGGTCATCTAAAAATAGTTTTTTGTATTTTTTTTTAACTATTCACAATCAAAGCACTAACAACATTAGTGGGTCGAAGACATGCCCTGTTTCATTCAACCCTAGTATTCCTGTGCTTGAGACCCAAATCAGGTCTCTGCAGCCACAGCAGACTCAACTTTCTGCAGCATCTGATTTGTCTTCACTGTTTGCCAAACCCAAAACTTCTATAGGTGACCCTCTTAACACACCACAACAATATCGCCCCTGCCCATCAGGGCTTGGAGAAGTAGATTGGGCTGCATGATGCTTCCACGCAGAGCTGAATCTGACCACACACGAGTACTGGTAAACCACTTAGAAGGACTAAGCCTGCCCAGGCAAAGCGGTGTGAGTCAGATCGCCTGATGCATATAAGCCTTCTGGTTTCATTGGGCGGCAGGGCTTGAGATGTCACTTCAAATCAATGTCGGGTAAAAGTCCCACAAAATTGGAAGCAACGTCTCCAAAATGACCTAAATAGTTTTGACGGGGACGTGTAAACACCAATTCAATCAAACAAACGACACAACAATAGCAGTGCAATAAATAACCGTTATCTGAGTGAGTGTGAGTGAGTGTTTCAGTTTTACGTCCCACCAACAGCTAAGGTCATACGGAGAAGGAACCTCGGGTTAAAGACTCATCCGAAAGTCTGGAGAAGCCCGGGATCGAACCTGCGACCCCTGGTTTACAAGGCGAGTAGCGTAACCACTCGACCACGGAGGCTTCTAACCGTTATCTGGGTTTCGTTCAAATCGGTGATGGTCACATGAACATCAGCAGTGAAAAGCTACTGCACTGAGTCGACTGCGAAAAATGAACCACAGAGTGTGTGAAGTTTTTTGTTTTTGGTCCATGTCAAGAATATTTCACTCATTTGAGACAATTTAAATCATAATTTAGGTGACAAGAAACTGGTGTAATCCTAGAAATTCATGCATCTACGCAGAGCTGAAACCGGCCGCACGAGTACTGATAAACTGCTTAAAGGTCTAAGCTGCCCAGGGAAAATTAGTGGTGCATATTAACCATTTTGGTTTGTTTTTGTTGTTTTACTTGTTTATCTATAAAGCATTAAATCACTGCTTATAAACTCGAGGTGCTTAAGGTTTGTTTGGGCGGCAGGGATTGTGATGTCATTTCATCTGTGTCAGATAAAAGTCCCATAAAATTGGTAGCAACGTCTCAATGACCTAAATAGTGTTGACGGGGACATGAAACCTCAATTCAAAGAAACAAAACAACAAACTGGCATAACCGGCACCCTGATACACATCTGTCCGCCTCATTCAGGCACACATGGCGCCTGTTTAGAAATTTTAAGACCAGCAGAAAATGTGGTTTCAGTTAGATAGGTCAATTAAAAAGGGATAAGTTTCCTTTTGTTTTCGAGAAACATGTTGCGGTATTTCTTAGGATCACCTCAATGAGGCAATTCGCATGAGTATTCACAACATGATTTAATGGACCAAATTAATCCTTAGTACTCCTTATCTGGAGTTATGAACACATGAAATTTATTTAAAATCAGCCAGGCAGTTTGTGGAAGTCCTTTAAAAATGTTGACAGACGACGAAGCATACCATCCTATCAGCTATGTAGGAGACTTCGGCCCATGAAAACTGAAAACTTTGTCACAGACACCGAAAAACCTGAGAGTAGTACAACATTGTTATCAATATTTCAAATTCCCAAAATAATTATGAATAGCAATACATCTATGTTTAAAATACTGGCATTTTTTCTGCATTTGATGACTTTTAGTGAAGTGTTATCTGTACTTGAAAAAAGAGAGCTTGTACTTTTTTTAGGTCACTATTAAAATGCAGATATCTATATTTGAAAAACAGCACTGGTGCAGTACTGAATAATTTTTAAATTAAGAAATAAACAGATATGCCAAACTTTCCCAATTAAAGGCAATTTCAAGTGAACATTCCATCAGTTTGAAATTCATTGTCACCTCACACTGGATCAAAGAAGCTTCCATGTTCTTAACAAAGGTCCATGTAAGAAGTAACAAGGTAAAAAAGAGATATTTTTTCTTGTTTCAAGTTAAAAATTTATGCTGTGGGTACTTGTATGCATTGCCTATCAGTGAGATGAATAGGTTTTTTTTTTGTATGGAGTACCAAAAAACAAGAAAAAATATCCCAAAATTATCCTCTCTACCTGCAGCTGTATCTTCTTTAAAAAGACCAGCAGTGAGCTGATAAAGACAATATCATGTTGTTTTAATATTATTTCATGTTGTTTTAATATTATTTTATTTTGAAATTATCTTCAATCATAATTGTCATCAACACAGTTTCATTTTGGTGAACATGGTGAAAATGCACATTGACTGGTTCTTGAAATTACACTGTTGCCACTGACACCTGAAAAGAAAGAGAAAATTATTATGATTATAACACATCCGAGCATCATCATGAAAACACGGCTATACAAATACAATGTAAATTTTACCGCCAAAAAAAAAAAAAATAAGATGAAAAATCATTTTTCTTATTTTTGCTCAAAATATAGATTGGGGGTACATGTTAGAACCACCTCTGCATTACGAAAAACCGCCTATACAAATACATTGTAAATTTTTTTGGCGAAAAAGTAAACATTTTAAATGAAAAATTGTGATATTTTTCTTATCTGTACTAAAAATATAACTTGTGCGTACTCGTTAGAACCGCCTCATTGAAGCGGTTCTAACGAATTCCCACAATCTATATTTTTGAGTAGAAATAAGAAAAATAAGATTTACCCGTTAACCTCAGTTTTACTATATAAAAGTGAGGTTCAAGGTGGTCACAATTATATAGGTGTGTTTTGGTGATGGGAAGTGAGTACCCACAATCTATGTTTCTGAGCAGAAATAAAACAAAATAGCATATATCCTTTAAATCAAGGTTTTACTATATAAAGCTGGGTTCAAAGGGGTCATAATTATACAATTTTTTTTTTCTAGAGCAAGCATTTACCACATGAAAATGCGATATTTTACCAAAATAATTGTAAGTATTGGGACAGATAGGCCTTAAGAAACAGAGCAGTCTGATCAGGGTCTACACTGCTTGCCATTTTGTACTCCTTGTTGGACGGTATAACAAATTTGTTAAAATTTTAGGAGAATTTGAGCAAATCCTGAAGATGCCCAAATTTTAAGGATTTTGATGGTACATGTATTTCTGGTCAAAATATAAATTGTTGTGGGTGCTCGTTAGAACCACCTCAATGTTTTTTTTTTAAGTTGATTCTTAATCATTAAATTAACAAGTGAGATGACAAGTTCTTCAACAGATGGTCAGGTAGTTTTTCTTCGGATGGTCAGATTGTTTTTCTACTCCGTTTTTTCGCCCATCTCTGATTATCAGTTGGCACGATATAAGTGAAATACTCTTGAAAGGGCCATACAACCTAAAATTAAAATGGGGTGCAGTCGGGCAGATAGATATACCATAGGCCTGTTTGGATCAGTGATAAATCATCAGACGAGACCGAGAGCATGATAGCTGAGTGGTTACTGCACTTGCCTCTGATGCTAGAGGCCCCCCGTTCGATCCCCCCCCCCCCCAGCGGCGATACAATTTTGGGAGTCCGAACACGCTCCATTGGCATCATTTGCAGGGAAGAATGTTATTAAGTGCACTTTCCTTCGGATCGGGGTTAAGGCGAAATGGAAGAAAGAGAAAAGTTGCCGGTTCGAGCACCAAGAAATTGGGTATCATGCCACTTTATCTAACTATATATAGATCTTTAGGCACCAGCCCATCAGGGCTTGAAGAAGAAATAGATGGATGGAAGGGTGGATTAGATAGATAGATTTTGTTTGTTTGATTTGTGGTTTAAGTTTTAACGTCCCAATCAACACTGTACAGGTCATTTAGGAGACATTGCTTCCAATTTTGTGGGACTTTTACCCGATATCGAGATGAAAAGCCGACATTGAGCTGAAATGACATATCAAGCCCTGACGGCCAATGAAAACATCAGGGTTTATAGGCAAGCTTAGATCCTCTAAGCGGTTTACCAGTTCTCATGTGTGACCTGTTCATCCTCTGTGTGGAAGCATCATGCCACTTTATCTAACTATTTATCTTGCCCCCCCCCCCACCCCCCCCCCCCCCCCCGGCCCCACGGCTTGAAGAAATAGATGAGCTAGATCTATCTATTTCTTCAAGCCCTGATAGAAAGATAGATAGATAGATAGAGCGGCAGGCATAGGTAGGAAGATGTGGATAGGTTATCGGATCGATGTTTGGGTAAGTGACTGTGATAAAGAGGTAGCCGGTTCGATCAAGTGTTGATGTTGCACAGCTCAAATCGAATTCAGCAAATAAAGACCATTGAAGCAAAACTTACCAAGAGATGAAAAGCCATCGCAATAATATGGTTCATGATGAGAGGATTATCCGCATGATTATAAGGTAACTTCAAATAAAATAAAATTAAGCGAGATTGTCAACTCTTTTCCACCATGATGGCGGCACTTTTCAATGTTTACTGTCAGGCCCTGAAGCGGGTATAGTCAGTAGAGACTTCGTTCGCGAGATACTTCTTCTTCTTCTTCTTGTGTCGTGCAGGGCTGCAAATCTGCTAGCATACTCGCACCATTATACAGTTGAACAGGTGAAACTAAATAGTGCAAAAAACAAGGACTTATAAACTACATTTTATACTCAATTTGCTTAATGATTTTTCGTTTTTATGCAGTAATAGCGATCAAACATGGTTTTCAATGCATTAACATTCGCTCGGTTCCTCGGAAGGTGTTGAAAACCTCGGCCTGCGGCCTCGGTTTTCAACACCTTCCTCGGGACCTAGCGAATGTTAATGCATGAAAAACCATGTTTGATCCCTATATTATTATTATTATTTTATTTTTATTTTTTGCTCGTGCCTTTTATGCAAACTTGATGGTTCGATTACCTATCTCTATAAAAAAAAGTCAGTTTAGTTTCTTCCCTACAAAATGATATCTGAATGTCGCCTGTAATTTGTTTGGTTCAAAAGGTAGCAGTTTTAGACTCTTTTTCCATGGCGGGTCACATATGATGTAGCTGATAGGCGTTTATATTAACATTTATCATATGACGTCGCTTCCGCAATGTATTCTAACACAGCGCGCCTATATAGGCAATGGAAATTAACTGTGTTTTATTCTGCAACAAATCACAGCTAGGAAGAGCGTGACGAGTGACGTCATTAAAATTCCCAATTTATGACGTCACTAGTCGATTTCCTTGACGTTAGACGGTGTAACGTCATTTTCTCGCATCGAAAACGTAAGAAAAGGATATAAATGCATGTGTTTCAGTCGATAATTTTAGCGGGATTTCTTCTAACAATGGCGAAAGGTTGTGAGATTTTGAAGGAAACAACAACATTATTGCCGATTTTGCAGCGTGTTAGAATCGAAATAGATCAGCTCTTGCCTGTGATTTATTGAGTAATAAATCACAGTTTGTCGGTCAGTTGTAAGTAGACAAATCACGCGCGCTACGCGCTCGTGATTTGTCTACTTTACAACTGACCTCCAAACTGTGATTCATTACTCAACAAATCACAGCTAGAGCTGATCTATTTCTTAAATAACGTCATGTTATAAATTTGCTAGTGGATTAAATATGCAAATCAATTTGATACGTCTGTACGACGTACTTAACGACGTCGCGTTTACTAATGACGGAATATTGACATGTTTGTACAAAAATGTGAATAAAACGCGTTTTAATTGTCATATGATCAACAGAATCTTGCATTCATTCGTGCTCATGTTTTATTGAATTCATTAAAATGCTCGGAAAGCCTCGCATTTTATCCCTTTCCCTCAACACGTGTAATACTTCAATTAAGAAATAAATTTTATTATTCTGCTGATCATGAAAAATAGAAGTGAAGGCAATGATCAAGAATCGATACAATTAACCCACAGCTCCCATCAGAGACACCAAAGGAAAAGAAACACGGACACGAAACAACTTGACCCTAATGGAAACATCAATAGCGGAAAGCCAAAGGACAGTTACTTTCCCATATACTGGCCATTTGGCTATCCAAAACAAAATAATATAAGCGATACACACACTCAAAGACAAACCATAAAAAAAAATAAACCGCGACAGAATAACCGCCTTGGAACGGTCCACGGGAGGGGGGGGGGGGCTTAAATCGATTTTACGTGGCCGCTATCCTCGCCCTTATTCCGTCGCGATTCAGACAAATAATTTGTTCAGTCCGCATGGAGGCCTCCTAACTCACCAGTGCAACGTCTCCGTGAACACAAAAATCAAACAACCACAGAGATGAAACAACGGTGAGGACTCGACAACAAGAAACAACAGAAATGCTGGGGCTAAAGAAGACCAACAGTTAGACTCCGATGGGCCCGACCAGAGACAGAGCATCAGGCATCAACCAACATTACATTAACTTGGATACTAGAATCTGAGCCCTGACCCACCGGCGAGCAATTAAAGAGGGAAGCAAAGTTGCCAACCGTGATTGGGTTAACTACATGCATGCAGTCTGTCGTATAACACTTATGTTGCGCCCTATCATTTTGTATCGGAGAATGATTTTACGAAATTGGGTGCTGAAGTCATTGCATTTATATATTTTTCTGAATTTATATAGTAATAGACAATAAATTGGGGTTCCGATAGACCTTGTTGCAGACGAAATTTAAGTCCAACATTAAATTTTGAAATTAAATCGGAATGACTCCTATAAAATTTTGAAAAAGGCTTTGTGTAGTTTATGATACCGATAACCCTGATTAAGAAGTTCAGCAGTTAACAATTTATTACGAGTGTTGAAGTCAGATACATGTCTAGACACTCTGGCAAATTGAATTAATTGCGAAATATAAATGTCATAGGATGCCGCACGAGGAACATCACCATCCAAGAAAGGCAAACTTACAATCTCAAAATCAAAATCGTCGCGTTTATCATAAATTTTGCAAGAAACAAACCCATCTACAATAGATAGATGTAAATGTAAAAATGCGGCCTCAGTATCAGAAGAATTTGCTTTATTTAACTGAAGTTCTGGGGGTATATTTGACTGATCAAAACCATTGAAATAGGTATTGTCAATATTTAATAAATCATCCAAATATCTAGAAGTCGAGCTAAAGGCTTCAATGATTTCAGATTGGTTTTCAACGGAAAGGGACGTCATGAAGTCTCTTTCATAACAAAATGAGAACAGACCAGCCAGAATGGGTGCGCAATTTGTACCCATCGGAATACCCACAACTTGTCTAAATAACAAAACCTTATGTAAATATTGTCAAGTAGAAAGGCGAGAGCTTCACACACCTTTTGACATGACCATAAAATATAATTTTTATGCCCTTCAGAAGTGAAAAAATAAACATTTCTTACATTACACGCAAGATAGAGGGAGTCTTCCCTATGAAATGTGCATTGAATTAAATCATTAAGTTTTTCTTTTATACGATTCTGAGGAAGTGTAGTGCAAGGGGTGGAAAATCATATTAAGTAGACAGATTTGAAGCACGAAAACGTCTGGATTTCAATTTATTTAAAACTTCATTATAATGTTCTATTGACTAAAACAGACTTCTCCCTGATCTTTCAAAGAATTTGTCGCAATATATTTAATCACATGATGGCAGTAAAACAAGAAGTTAATAATTTGGACAGTTCAGTGGTGGTACAAGAGCTTGAATTTGCAATAAACCGTACTTTGTATTGTCTTTTATGAAGATTAGGCAGCCAATATAACGTAGGACGGTTGTCTTGGCCTTCTGTAACACATACAGCAAACTTGAAAGTATGAATGCAGTGGGTCGCGTGCAAAGTAAATGAACCCCGAAAGAGTTCATGTCAACTTTGCTATTGACCCGCTGTCGTTCATACTTTCATGAAAAGCAGAAAAATTAAGTTTATTTTTTATATTTACATTCTTTGCCCCTCGACACTGTGCGAAAAAATGCTTATAGGACAATCGTTTAAAGCTGAGAAAAGATGTATACGCTGTTTTCTCTACAAAGAGCGGAACAGCGTTGACGTCACCAACTTGACGTCACTGAAAATAACGTGACCCGATGCCAGGCGTAACAACCTACGTCAGAGCAGTGACGTCATAACCATTCCTAGGTTTGCCGGCGTTTGCTAAACAAAAGGCATTTGCCACAACAAGTAGGCGCAGTCGGTGCATATGTCATAAAAAATCAAACATACTGAAATCTGTCCCAGAAATGTGGCCTTTTCTTTAAATAATTCGACACAAGCAAATTTGGCAATGATGTCGGAACTACCATTGTTTACAGGGCCGATTCAAATCTTGTGGCGAAGCTACCGAAGCCTTTTCAATGTTTCAAGGTGGAAGTATCTCACTGATGGGATGCAAATATTGTTCGTTACCAGCTGAAGTGTGTTTTCTGAAGACTCGTAATGTACATATCTAGTTTGAAGCATTTAGCTCAAGCTTCCATGAACGCATCGCAGGGGGAACACTATTTACACCAATATGGCCGCTTCTGAAATGGGTACGACATCTCTGCTATGACGTAGGTTGTTCCCCCTGCGATGCGTTCATGGAAGCTTGAGCTACATTGTTTTCTATAGGTTTACATTAGACATAACACTGGAAATGTAAATATTGATACATGAACACTCATGTAAGATCCTCTATATCGATTTTCCAGAAAGATTAGAGAGTCGACCGTCGCAACTTCGAACCGACGGATAAATCGTCAATGCATCCGGCATGCAGTGAATCTTCAATGGCTCGAATACCGATGACAAGTTTATCATGGTTTGGAGTCACTCTTGATTCCCTAAAAAGTTATTTGAAATCCATGTATGATAATATAAGGATGTATGTCTATTTTATCTTGAAAAGGTATATTGTGTGCACCGATCCTAAGTGTTGAAACTTTTTCGTTGTGGGGGATGTATTTACGGCCATTTCATTTATTTCGAGCCGACAATTTTTTTTTTTTTTTGGTGTGTGTGTGTGTGTGTGTGGGGGGGGGGGGGGGGGTATTTTGTCTTGATTGGGGTGGGGGGGGTGGGGGGGTTTACGGCATTTTCAAGGTTATTTCACTTATTTCGCGCCGGTCTTTATAAATCAGAGGTGGGCGAGAACCGGAGTACCCGAAGAAATAATACCTACTGACCTTCCGTTGCAGACCTTGGCATCTCACATGTGGCCCGCGGCCCCGCCCATCGGGGCTTGAAGAAATATATGGGCTGCATGATGCTTCCACACAGAGCTGAAACAGACCGCACACGAGTATGGTACACCGCTTAGAGGATCTAAGCCTGCCCAGGCAAAGCGGTGCGAGTCCGACCGTACATGTTATAAACCCTATTGGTTTCATTGGGCAACAGGGCTTGAGATGTCATTTCATCTCAATGTCGGATAAAATTGGAAGCAACGTCTCCAAAATGACCTAAATAGTGTTGACAGGGACGTTAAACCTCAAATCAATCGATCTCACATGTGGCCCGAGCGTGGCTCGAACTGTCAGCGCTCTTACCTATTAGGCCACGGAGGACCGTAAGTATTGGGACATAAAAACCTAAACAAACAGTGCAGATCCGGAAGGAGCAGTCTAATCAGGATCTACACTGTTTGCCATTACGACTCTACCTTTTGGACACCTTGCTGGATCGTGAAACAAATTTGTTATTTTTTTTATTTTTTTTAATTACAGCAAGCTCTCTGTCCGAATTTTTAGAACTTTTACGGAATTCATAAGAATTCTTAAAAGTACACTCTATATAACATTATTTTACGGCAAACACAAATCCCATTATACCGATCCGATCTATAAATAACCCTTAGTGGCTCGAGCTACCGCTAACTGGAACAAATTGTCATGATTCCATAAGTGTTTGAGCCATTGAAGTTTGATAGGTTTTAAGTGCGTGCGTGCGTGCGTGCGTGCGTGCGTGTGTGTGTGTTTAATTTAGGTTTTACGTCCCCGTAAACACTATTTAGTTCATTTGGAGACGTTGTTTCTTTTTTTGTAGGAATTTTACCCAACATTGAGATGAAATGATATCTCAAGCCATACCGTCCAATTTTGTGGGACTTTTACCCGACATTGAGATGAAATGACATCTCAAGCCCTGTCGCCCAATGAAAGCAATAGGGTTTATAAGCATGGACGGTCCGCCTCCCACCGCGGTTCCTGGACATGCTCGAGAAGCCTCCGTGGTGTAGTGGTTACGCTACTCGCCTTGTAAACCAGGGATCGCAGGATCGATCCCGGGCTTCTCCAGACTTTCGGATGAGTCTTTAAACCGAGGTCCCGTCTCCGTATGACCTTAACTGTTGGTGGGACGTAAAACTCAAACACTCACTCACTCCTGGACATGCTTAGATCCACTAAGCGGTTTACCAGTACTAGTCTGCGGACCGGATTCAGCTCTGCGTGGAAGCACCGTGCAGCCCATATATTTCTTCAAGCCCCTATGGGCGGGGGCGGCTGTTTGCTTACAGTACAGGAATCTAAACCGTGAGTTAAATTCCCCGCTCAAGACGTTTTTTTTTCTTCATTTTTCAGTACACCGAACCCGGGAGGGACATGTAATTTTTTAAGACGGTGTACGCACAATATATTATCTTGTTCGGACAACATAATATCTTGTGCGCACAAGATATTATCTTGAGCGTACAAGTTATTATCTTGTTCGCACAACACATAGATCTTGTGCAGACAACATAATATCTTTGCGCACAAGATGATATCTTGTTCGCATAACATCTTAAAAAAATACATGTCCCTTCCCGTATTTGTCAGTGCTTTGATTTCTTATTTCTTCATAACAACCTGCGTAATGGGTACTCGGTGTGGTGATCTAACAAGTACCTACAACATGGGTTTCTGAAGCGGATTTAGGAAAGCCCTCTTCTCACTTAACTGGAGATATGATTATTCATTTCAGGGAAGGTTGGAGACAAATGAGTTGATCTGGCGGCCAGATTTCATATGCTGAGCCAAATTTCAATTAAGAGCGGGACTCCACTTCAGTCAGGCAGTGGATATTCGGACCACATCAAATATTCATCGAACGGCCCATTCTGGTAAGAGCGCTGAGTTTTAAACAGAGATGGGTCACGCGTGAGATGCGAAATTCTCCGAATATTCGGATTTGCAGCCACCTCTTATCTTTGATTGGCTAATAATCGTGAAAGTGCCGTAAAACAAACAAGTGAGCCGGAGCACACACATGTGGGTCGTTTTGTGTCGTCTCCCATAGAAAGAGATAGATGACAGCAGCTGAGATGAAAATGAGGCACACGGGAGAAAGAGGAAAATGAACGGAAGTGTAGAAACTGAAAAAATAACAACAATCCTAACCCCTCTACCCCTTACCCACTGAAGCCTCCGTTGTGTAGTGGTTATACTTCTCGCCTCAAAAACCGGGGACGGGCCGTCTGGGGTGGGGGCGATCCTGGGCGGATGAGTCTTTTAAACCGTGGTCCTGTCTCCATATGATCTTAGATTTTGGTGGAACATAAAACTCAAACACACACTACCCTTACCTGCTGCAAGGACAATATATGTTGGGCGCCCCAAGAGTTTGTGAGGTGTATGTTTAATAATAGAGCGTCATCGGGAAGGTTTATCAGTGCCTCGCCACAATGTTATAATGGGTCCACGTCATGAGAAAACCTGTTTTGGAATTTGCGAACAATAAAAGTTCTGATCAGACTGCGCGTTCGCGCAGTCTGATCAGAAATTTTATTTTCGCTTCTCGGGTAGAGCAATGTCTCTCATGTTGCTATCTAAAAATTACATGGCTTCTGTCAGTCTGTGAATCTGACTAGGCCGGTGTGTATTTCAACTGTTCGTAAAACGTCGAAACCACCTTTTCATATTTGTCGTGTAACAGCTTGAGGACACAGATAAACGTTAAAGATGTCAATAGCAACAGTTGTCGTCTGCTTTGTTGTCTTGTGAGTGCTGTAAAAGTTATTATTACAAATAGTGTGAACCCAGATCAGACTGTTTTTCCAGGAGCAGTCTGATCATGGTCCACACTTTTTTTCCTGTAAGCAAAAATACGGTCAAAAAGTTATCAAGAAGATTCAGCAGACGACATTAACAGACGACATTTTCAGATGCAGTTTTTCTTGGGCTGTAATATCAAGTGTCATTGCATGACTGTCATCACGAAAACACGCCTATATATTTTTGACCCCCTTGAACCCCACTTGTATATAGTTTGTTTGTTTGTTTGATTTGAGGTTTAACGTCCCCGTCAACACTGTAAAGGTCATTTTTGGAGACGTTGCTTCCAATTTTGTGGGACTTTTACCCGACATTGAGATGAAATGACACCTCAAGCCCTTTAGCTCAATGAAACCAATAGAGTTTATAAGCATGGACGGTCCGACTCGCACCGCTTTGCCTGGGCAGGCTTAGATCCGCTGAGCGTGTGCGGGTCGGATTTAGCTCTGCGTGGAAGCATCGTGCAGCCCATATATTTCTTCAAGCCCCGATGTGCGGGGGCCTATGAAACATTGGGTTTACAGAGACAAAACTTATTTTTCTTATTTCTGCTCTAAAATATAGATTGTGGGTACCGGTAAGAACCGCCTCGATGAGGCGGTTCTTACCACTACCCACAATCTATATTTTGAGCAGAAACAAGAAAAAATATCACTTTTTTTTTTTCATCTTAAAATTTTCGTTCTTTCGCCGGTAAAGTTTAGGGTGTATTTGTATAGGCATGTTTTCGTAATGAAAAAAAAAAAATACAAGACCAGTCTGCGCATTGTCACACGTTCATTTAACAAATAGTTCGTTCAGGCTCACAAACAGCTTCCGCCAGCACGTGACAATTTTCAATAAGGCGGGTGCGAGCAGCGAAAACTCAGATCAGCCTGCGCAAACGCGGTTTGCGCAGGCTGATCAGTGCATTCGCCGATCGCATTAGCCTTTTAGTGTTACTGGGTCAAGTTCTTTCATACCTTAACCCTTAAGATGCCAATCACAACAATTGTCGTTTGCTTTGTTGACTGCTGGTTACTGTGAAAGTCTGGTCTAGGTCCACACTGTTTTTCTGTATGCGGAAAAAAATTATGAAGATTCGGCAGATGACAGAAGCAGACGACATTTTTAGATACAGTTTTTCTTGGCAGCTTAAGAGTTAACATTTCACAATACCTGAGAAAATTACAATATTGATAAACTGCTAAGATCATCAGGTTTATATTCTGTTTTTAGATATGACATACGAGCATTAGTAATATCTTATTTTAGCAAATGACGTATGATAAACGTTTAGCCTCTGAACGCGTTTATGTATTGGTAACCTGAACACTTACTGAACACGTGCTCATGAGTGTTCTGAATTATGACTCACTCATATGATTCGATGTTTACTGCGTATATAAAGCGACACCATCTCGGAGCGCGCTCAAAACGTTCTACAAGATCGAAGAAAAGCTGAGATATATTAGTAATTGGTGTTCAAATAGTAAACGGCTGTTCACAGAGGAACACTTCAAAAATGTCGCTAACGGTGAAGGCATTCTTAGCCCAGGAAGGGCAGCTGGACGAGGAAATCCGGCGGTTCCAGATTCCAGCGGATGTTTCCACCAGTTTTGCCTTCTTGAAGAAGAAAGTGAGCGGGATGTTTCCGTCTCTGAGAGAGGAGAACGTCTCCCTGTCCTGGAGAGGTAAGAGATTTTTTGTCTCACATCACGTGAACAAGTCCGTGAAATGAACACCCCTTTAAACCCCACTTACTATAGAGAAAACTACGGTTTAAGGGGGGATACACTATTTTTCTTTTTTCTGTTCGAAGACATAAGTTGTGGGTACTCGTTAGAACCGCCTCGATGAGGCGGTTCTAACGAGCACCCACAACCTGTGTTTGCAGTGAAAATAAGAAAAATATCACGGATTTTCATCAGAAAAATAACCATTTTCGAATATGGAAAAAATGCAATATTGAAATGTTATGGTAAGAGGATATATCTCAAAGGGAGATAAAACGTTTTTGCCTGCCGTTGAAAGGTCCGTGAGCTGATGACCCTTGTAAATCGCGCTTTTTATTGAGAAAAGTGCGGTTTACAAGGGTAAACTTTGTTTTCCTTACTGTTACTCAACACCATAGACTGTGGGTACTCGTTAGAGCCGCCTAAATGAGGCGACATTGCTTTTTTTTACGCTAGGCATGTATGGATTTAATACTTGGCACGTAGTCAAATTTTGAGCTCTATTATCCGTTTTGGCTGTAAAATTCGATATTCTTTTTTGGGCGGTTCTTGGCAGATATTATTCTTATTTATTTATTTATTTTTTATTCGAGTAAACGCTCTCGATAACCTGTATAGGCAGGAGAAAAGGAAGTTTATACCAGAGCCTAAACACTTTTTTATGTCTTCTAAGTTAGAAAATGGCATGCGCGACAAGAACTTTATCACAGTCTTAAGATGCTCTAGGCTATCTAAGACCTCATTGCTTGTTAACACCATGCTGCACTTTTAGTAGTGCCCAATTTTAACCCATACATGACAATGGAATATTCCACCTTATAAGTTTGGAGTGTCCATTTCCAGTTATAGGGGTGTCACGTTTGTTTTGCGTATAATAAGCTTTACAAAAGTGTACATACTTAAGCAAACAGTGTATTTGTTTGTTTGTATTGGAGTTTAACTGCCCAGTCAACAGTATTTAGGTCATTTTGAGCCGGCCAGTTAAACTATCCGCACTTTTCCTGGGCAGTCTTATACGAAAGCGGTTTACCAGTACAGTGCACATTCTACAACTGCCCTTCTTAAATCAGCGGAAGCTAGAGAATGGCCGCAGAAAAGATTTCATGATCAATCTCCACGAAAGAATGTTGCCGACCCCAGCATGCATAGAACCGGCGTGCTCCAGATCACCAGTCAGACGCGCATTCGACTGAGCTACCGAGGCCGGCTCCAACATTGTGTCATCTAAAATACAAGATGTCATGACACAACTCAATAATCTACGTATCCATGTCCTCATTAGATGCGGTAGCCTATCCAAGACTTTCCAAGCAGGCATAATTAATGACGTAATTGTGACGTCACATCAACGTCGGTGTGACGTCATGACGTTTTTGTAACGTCGTGACGTTGCACCGACGTTGATGTGACGTTGCCCTTGCGACGAGTGCCTGCAAAACTGATTTAGCAGTGAAATGTTGTCTCTGAAATACATTTATAAGACATACATTTTGAGAATCCCGCAAACAGTGTAGACCCGAATCAGACGCCGCCGACCCGTCAGATCAAACCTACCGCCAACAAAATAAACCTGACACCCCTTTAATTGGAAATGGACTAATCCAAACACAGGGATATTTTGATGGGCCCTAAAAATCGGCCAAGGGCCCATCTCCCATACATCAAAATCAAAATTTTGATGGGCGTTTTTGATTTTTCATGGGCCTTTGGGAAAAATTGATGGGCCCAGAATCCTTAATACACATCTTTCAGCAAAATTAACATCAAATTTGAATAGCTTATATATAGGGCCCAAACATAAATTAAATCAGATTCAGTATATAACAAATAGTGTTCTCATAAAATGGCTCGGGCCCATCCCAGAAATATCCCTGAAACATATTAGGTGGAAGATTTCATCGTCATATATGGATGGGTTCGAGCCTGGCTCGGTTCACACATATGAGATGTCAGTTAATCATATTGCTCTTGAGATCCCCCCCCCCCCCCCCCGCCCTATCCTTACTGCTCACTATGTTAGTGGGAGACATCTCGTATACAACACAGTCTAACTAGCTGACTCGAGGGCCGGGACAGACTTCTGTTCCGCGAGATGTTCAAATGTTGGAAATTTTATTTGTGCAAGGGAAGCAACTCAAAGAACTACTCCATGTGTTCTTACGCCATAGCTGTCTCTCTTCAAAACAACAACATCAGTATATGTATAAGACTGTTGTTTGATATCGGCCCTGGCCTCGGCCCTCGGCCTGTCTCAGCCCTCCCCGTTCCGGCTCGGACTGAGACAGGCAACTCGGGCCGAGGCAAGGGCCGATATAAGAAAAACGTGTAGTATTCTATCTTTGGATGCTAGGTTTTTACCCCCGCCCATCGGGGTTTGAAGAAATATGGACTGCATGATGCTTCCACGCAGAGCTAAATCCAACCGCACATGGGTACTGGTTAAGCGCTTCGAATATCTAAGCCTGCCCAGGCAAAGCTTATGAACCCTATTGGTTTCATTGGGTGACAGGGCTTGAGAAGTCATTTTATCTCAATGTCGGGTTAAAGTCCCACAAAATTGGAAGAAACGTCTCTAAAATGACCTATACAGTGTTGACGGGGACGTTAAACCTCAAACAAACAAAATTCCCACTCGGTTGTTTCTATATAAATGCAAACATCTTGAAAGGAATGGGAAACAAAGTAATAGTAAAACAGAAAAAATACACCTAAATAAATCCAGAATGGTGGTGATGGAAACTGCCGACTGCCGTAGCAGTTTAATAGTGTAAAGTCAACCCTCTTTATACCGACATTCGTTATAACGGCAAAACTCGTTATAACGGCAATTTTAATTGAATGGCTACTTTGCTAAAGGCTTAGCCTAGGTTACGGGCGATTTCGGCATCCCTCGGGTTGAAAATGCACAAATCGAGTCAAAAGTCATGAAAGGGTCTTTATATCCAATACTTCAAGAAACAAAGATAATAGACATCCGCAACTATTATTTACATTTATGCCGTTGGCGCAAAGGATTAAGCCTTTTACTGTGCGCGGACCTTCTCAGCTTACCTGTACAGAATGTCTTGTTGGAAATAGCAGGCGCTTTAATGGAAACTATTTTTTAAACAAATATAACTTATTTATTTTTCAATTTGACAAACAAGTTCCGATTTAATCTAATTGTCCGTTTAAATACCTTCAAAAAGATATCAAATAAGTGGAACTTTTATTTAATTAGCTGCCGGCATTTTTATTTTCAAATTAACAACCCTTAATCCTTATATGAAGCATACAAAACTCTGGAAAAACAACGACCGTACCCTAATTTAACGGCTAAAATCCCCACTTTTCTGTTAATATTGCAAACAAACGCCCACATCAGACGCAATGTGGTTACAATATTGTGCACTTTGATAGCAATTATAATATTTCAAAATTATATTTAATAGCGGCATTTTGCGACTCAACTTGGAGCTTTTTCAGAAAAAGCTTTATCGTCTACACACGCGTGTAATCCCAAAGCGTGTCATTCTCCGTCGACCGTGAAATGAACACATCTTCGCCTGGGCATCTCCTTGGAATGAAAATCAATCTAAAATGTGGTGTCTGATCTGCGTCTTATTTATTTATTTATTTATTTATTTATTTATTTATTTATTTATCAATCTAAAATGCGGTGTCTGATCTGCGTCTTATTTATTTATTTATTTATTTTTCATGACCCGATTAGATGTGTTATACTTACTAAGCAATTTAAACAAACATTGCTAGTAATAAGATTACAATTGAAAGAAAGACAGAAAGAAAGATGCCGTATGTGCAGTCTAAATTGACATTTCGCTGTTCGCATTTCTGACATTTCGCTATTCGCACATTGTTTTGATTGAATGCAAGAACACAAAAGAGATGTTTGTATTTTTCCTTTTCGTAACATACGTTTGATTATTAATTCCGTCTGGTAGACCAGATAATAGCCGTTAAAGAGGCCATTAATGCCCATGTAAATTGTTTTGTATTTATTATTATTTCCTTGATTGGGTAAAAGTGTTTACATCGGTTGTGGGTGTTCGTTAGAACCGCCTCGATCGTTAGAACCGCCTCATCGAGGCAGGTCTAACGAGTACCCACAACCTATGTTTTGGAACAAAAATAAGAAAAATAATGCATACCCCCGTAAACCCCAGTTTACTCTACATAAAGTAGGGTATATGGGGTCTTCATTTCACGGATATTGTTCACGTGGTGATTAACAAATTATCAAGAATCGACTGAGCCGCACGGATGTGTTATCGTAATTTATTTATTTATTTGTTTATATTTTTGCTCAATGCGTGGATTGTTGGTTATATTTAGAACCAGCTCATTCAGATTTATTTATTTTTTATATTTATGTATTTATTTTAACTGTTAAATGATTTATTAAGATCAGGGTGTACACCCTTTCTGGTGTTCCTTCCATCATACCGGGGAAAAGAATTTGCATGTAAACCCAACTTTATATATTGAACAGTCGGATATTCAGGGATCGGCATGATTTTAACATAACACAAAAACATAGTTCGAAAGTACTTGCTTCTTATTCTTTTATATTATTTTAGTCACTGCTGTTTTTTCATCATGACAACAAGCCGAGTAATGAACACCCCCTTAAACCATGCTTTATATAGAGAAAACTAGCGTTTACTGTGGTATTTATTTTTTTATTTCTTCTCCAAGACATAGGTTGTGGGTACTCGTTAGAGCCACCTCAATGAGGCGGTTCTAACGAGAATACAAAACCGGTTTTGAGTATCGATTAGTTTTCATTAATAAATTAACTGTTTTTGAATACCCTACTATGCCGCACGGATGTGTTATCGTAATTTATTTATTTACGATTTATTTATTTAAAATTTATTTATTGCCCAATACGTTGATTGATGGTACTATTTAGAACCAGCTCATTCTGATTTTTTTTTTTAATTTATTTATGCATCACGTGAACATGTCCAATAAATGAAGACCCCCTTAAACCCCAGTTTATATAGAGAAAAAAGGGATTTACGGGGGTATTCATTATTTTTCTTATTTCTGCTCCAAGACATAGGTTGTGGGTACTCGTTACGACCGCCTCAATGAGGCGGTTCTAACGAGCACACACAACCTATGTTTTGAGCATGAAACTTAATAAACACAAAAACATAGGTAGAAAGATTTCAATTTGGCGCTTCTGTGCCAATAATCAACGTTTTATTACACTCAGGGGAAAATATCACGGGTATTTAAGCAGAAGACAATTATCGCTTTTATGACACGTGGATTGTGTATTGCGTTCCGGCTACCGAACGTCAAGTAGCCCGAAGATTAATGGACACGCGTGCACGTATAATGGATTACCTTATTTCCGGAAAGATTGTGTCATGGGTACTACTGTGCATTCTTTAGGTGCATTTAGATAATGAGTACCATTTGTTGTCTTTGTTTGTTTGTTTGATTTGAGGTTTAACGTCCCCGTCAACACTGTAAAGGCCATTTTGGATGTTAACATGTCCGTGTAATGAACACACCTCTTAACCCACTTTACAGGTGGGTTTACAAGGGTAATCATTGATTTCCTTATTTTTACTCAAAAAATTATTGATGATACTCGTTAGAAATGCCTCAATGAGGCGGTTGTAACAAGCATGAAAACACGCCTTTATAATTTCGACCCCGTTGAACCCCATCTTATGTAGTAAAACTGGGTTATACAGGGGTAAAGCATTTTTTTTTCTAATTTCTGCTCTTAAATATAGATTGTGGCTACTCGTTAGATTAAATATAGATTGTGGTTACTCGTTAGATTACATATTGAACCGCCTCGATTTTAACGAGTACCCAGAATCTATATTTTGAGCAGAAATAAGAAAAATATTACAAGTTTTCATCTTAATTATTTTTTTTTCGTTTGATGGTAACGTTTTCAATGCATTTGTATAGGCGTGTTTTCGTAATGTATTTTGCAGATATGTAAGTGATTGGCCCCTTTTGATAAATCGGCCAATTTGTTGTTTGTTATTGTCGGCATTTTGAACATATTCCTTTACATTAACAATCAATAACGGCCCCGCCCATCGGGGCTTGAAGAAATAGATGGGCTGCATGATGCAAGTACACGCGGAGCTGAAACCGACTGCACACCGCTTAGAGGATCTAAGCCGGTGCGAGTCGGAACGTCCATGCTTATAAACCCTATTGGTTTCACTAGGCGGCAGGGCTTGAGATGTCATTTCATCTCAATGTCGGGTAAAAGTCCCACAAAATTGGAAGCAACGTCTCCAAAATGACCTATGCAGCGTTGACGGGGACGTTAAACCTCGAATCAAACAAACAAATTAACAATCAATGAACCATTCTTTCCAGAATAAATATTTGATGTTTGAATTTGCAGCATGTTATTATAGATAATTAAAATAGTTACAGGTAAATAAAGAGTAATTCAATCCTAATGCTTCGTTTTATATTTTTGATTAGTCACAGTTAATTTCAAACAGTGTAAGTAAGCATTACCTTACATGGATATGTTACAACATTGAATGATCATTGTGACCATTATGATAACACATCTGAGTGAAATAACGCATTCTTTAGGTTGCAGAAAACGGTTATTAAAAATTGTGTCATAGTTTATTACTACTTTAAATATAGGTTGCGGATCTTGTTAGAACGGCCTCGCTTCTAACCGCAGTACCCACAACATATGTTTGGGACAAAAGTAATAGAAAAAATATATATGTATGTTTCAACAAACCAGTTTTCTCTATATAAAGTTCGATTTAGAAGGGGTGTTCATCCGTGACATGGACTTGTTAACATTATAATGATAGTCAAGCAGATTTAAGTGCATTTTGGACGGGAAAGCCAAAACATGGACACTTATGCTGGAAACACTGCATGCTCAGATCAGACGTCGAGCTTAGATCAGGGCCTTTGCTGTCAACTCATTACGGCCTCCGCCCAGCGGGGCTTCATCACGTGAACGAGTCCGTGAAATGAACACCCAATTAAACCCCAATTTATATAGAGAAAACTGGGGTTTACGCGGGTATACATAATTTTCATCAGAAAGATGACCTTTTTTTGAGGTATAAAAAATGCACTATATCACAAGGGTGTGTTATCGTGATGTGAAGAAATAAATTGGTCTGCATGATGCTTCCACGCAGAGCTGAAACTGACTGCACAGCACAGAGTACTAGTAAACTGCATGGGGCGCTAAGGCTGCCCATGAAAAGTGGTGCGAGTTGGACCGTCCATGCAGATAAATCCTACTGGTTTCATTAGGTAGCAGGGCTTGAGATGTCATCTCAGTGTCGGGTAAAAGTCCCTCAAAATTGGAAGCAACGTCCGCAAAATGACCTATACAGTGTTGACGGGGACGTTAAGCCTCCAATCAAACAAAACTGTCAACCCATTAAAAAAACATATCCTTGTGACAATGTTTTCTTTCTTATCTTCGAAATGTTAACTTATATCTAAAAAAAAAAAAACAAGAAAAAAAGCACATTATTTTTATGATGAACAAAACAATGTCTTGGTGCGGATAACACACACATTGTAACCCCTCTAAACCTCTCTTTTCTGTATAAAATGTAAAGTGGGGTTTACAGGAGTTTTTATTACATGGACTTATGAACATGTTGCTTTTCTAAACAATGCAATTTTAAATAATGCAATCTGACATCCATTAACTATAAATGTTTTTTTTTTTTTTTTTAAATAATGTGGAATATCACATTCCAGAAAAAATGGATTTATGAGAACCAATAATATTTTAAGTACAAAAAGGCTCAATTTTAACCGTTTGACAAAAAGAGAATTTTTCTCGCTTAAAGTACCAAAACACGCAGTTCTAAATTAACTAGACGTATCTATCGTTCAATATCCCCCGGGGTCATTTTCACACACAGCCGGATTAAAACACAATATTGATTACACGATAGGTACACGACAGGTATTTATCGTAGGCCTCAGTCAAAGGGAGACAACCCAATATTGACTTTCTGTGCGACTCTCACGGTTGAAAGTCATCGGGCTAATGTAAGATATAGTTGGCCATGTATTTATTAGAATCGCCTCACCGAGGCGATTCTAACAAATAGCTATATCATTTGTTTCTTGTAGTGTTGATATGGAAGAGGCCTTTCATAACCTACTCATACGCCTAACTGGGATTCTTTATGACGACAAATGCATTATAACGGTACAATAATAGGGAACGAATACTGCCGTTATAACGCGGGTCCTCTGTACCTTGGAAATCGCGTGAGTGCCATGGTTGGTCATCGCACACGTCATGCCGAAGTATAGAAGCCTCCTTAGTGTAGTGGATTAGCAACTCGCCTCGCAAACCTGAGGTCGTTGGATCCGGATTCCGGGCTTCTCCGGACTTTCAGATGAGTTTTTAAACCGAGGTGACTGGTCCCGTCTTCATATGACCTTAGCTGTTGGTGGGACGTAAAACCCAAACAAACAAATATCCCGAAGTATACACCTAACGTGTAGGCAACGTCGCATCAGCATCATTGTCATGACGTTGTATCGAGATGCAACAGCAATTGGCTGGTAGATAAAAGATCGTCACCGCCAATTTAGGCTTGGAGAGATAGATTTGGCTGCATTTTGCTTCCATGCAGAGCTGAAACCGAACACACACGAGTACTGGTAAACCGCTTAGAAGGTATAAGCCCCTGCTCAGGCAAAGTGGTGCGGGTCAGCTCAATCATGCATCTTGGCCCTATTGGTTTCCTTGGGCGGCAGGGCTTGATATAATCTCTAAAATGACCTGAATAGTGTTGACGTGGACGCTAAACCTCAATCAAGGATAAGAGACCGTGTTCATTTATAAAACTTATATTTCGGATTCAGTTTAACCCATGTTGTACCGGAAACCCCAAAAGGGATACCTTGGCTAACAGTGCAGGCACAGATGAGACGCCGCGTTCTGCGGCGTCTCATCAGGGCCTGCACTATTTGCAAAAAGTTTAGCCATTTCCCAAATAATTTTTTGAAGATACTACAACCTGTCACCCCTACGTTTTGAAATAAACTCATGCTATATATAAGAAGGAAGATTCCATTTGGTGAGTTTTACGTCCCACCAACAGCTAAGGTCATACGAAGACGGGACCTCGGTTTAAAGACTCATTCGAAAGTCTGGAGAAGCCCGGGATCGATCCTGCGGCCCCTGGTTTACAAGGCGAGTAGCGTTACCACTACACCACTGAAGCTTCTAGATTCCATTTGGTACAAAAAGGATTAAATATAGGGTTCCTGTGTATGAGACTTATCTCACTACTTGACTGACCCTCATACTGTTGCTTTCTTTCAGATAACGACGGTGATGACGTGGCTTTCTCAACCGACGACGAACTGGGTGAGGCCCTTGGTCACGTATCAGATGGCGTCTTTAAGGTGTATGTCAACTCCAAAGGTTAGTGAAATATGAGCTTGTATAACCAATATATGATCAGTGTCCTATTTTGGGACATTGACAAACTGTTTCGGCCCCCGCCAATCGGGACTTGAAGAAATAGATGGGCTGCATGATGCTTCCACGCAGAGCTGAAATCCGACCCCACACGAGTACTGGTAAACCGCTTAGAGGATTTAAGGCTGTCCAGGCAAAACGGTGCAACGGTTCGAGTCCGTGCTTATAAACCCTATTGATTTCATTGGGCGACAGGGCTGTATATGTCATTTATCTCAATGTCGGGTAAAAGTCCCACAAAATTGCGAAGCAACTTCTCCAAAATGACCTATACAGTGTTGACGGGGTCGTTAAACCTCAAATCAAACTAAATCAGATCAGATGCCATAATTATCAGGAAGCGATACAATTACCCCACACCCCCATCCAAGATTGGGAATTCTTGCACACCAGACAAGGAAATCCGTGATTTTACCCTGGGATAGAAATTTATGTTCTGACCCTGGTGTTCCGCCCATTAACGAATATTCCCACGTGTTTGATAAATGTACTGGTTGAATACGACCTCGTATGCGCCGTCGTTAAGGTTGACGTCGTGCACGTTACGTGACGTCAATAACATTCCTGTAGTGTCATCACAATATTGCGGACGTTGGTAACCGAAGTGACTGCAGCATTAAAAATCCGCTTTAAGAAATGGAAGGTATGCAAGAAAAAGAATCCAATATGGATGTGAAGGGTGGACAGAAAAAAATCCGTCCCTCGGGACCACTGTCCGGCATCACTCGGCAAGCCTCGTGATGCCGGGCAGTTTCCCTCGGGACGGATTTTTCCATCCACCCCTCACACCCATATAAGATTCTTATAAGAAACACGCATATGAAATAACGAAAACGTCACAAGCGGAAGCGGAAAGGACAGTTACTTTCCCTTAAAATGGCCCAACGCCTATCCATACGGCCATCCTTGAAAAAAATGTTTGCTGTGCTCCTACCCATCAATTGTCAGGTGCGTAGGAAGGTAGGTCTTTTTTTTTAGATCTGAAAAGATATTTGACCCTTAAAGCACCATACAACAACTGGAAACATCATTTCAAATACTTATTTTCTGATTTTTTCAGAGAAAATCAGGCTTGAAATTTCATTTGAATGGTCTGCAAGGCAGACCATTCAATTGAAATGTCAAGCCTGATTTTCTCTGAAAAAAAAAAATAAAACAGCAAAAAAAAAAAAAAAAAACAAGAATGTCATCTTCTTGAAATTTGGCTCAGTGTGTTTTTGAGTTTAATCAGGATTTCAAAAAAAAATCTTTTCCTCAGAATGGTAATAACATTTTCTGGGTAGGGGCAATCTGTGTGGGTAGGTAGGAGCACAGCAAACCAAGATTTTTTTAAGGATGGCCTAATAGTAATAAAAGATATTAGGAATACATACGTGGAAAGATGAACCATAACAATAATTAACCACGGCAGAGAACTGACTTGGAACGGTCAGCAAAATGTGTTTTGCTTGGGGAGGGGCTTAAATCGATTATACGAGGCCAGAAGCCTCGCCCTTCGTTCTGTCGTGGTTTAGCCAAACGACCCTTTCAGTCCGCATGAAGGATTTCTTACTCATCTGTGCAACATCTCCAAGAACATAATGAGGACTCGACAGCATGAAATAACTGAACTCGACAGCATGAAATAACTGAACTGTTGGGTAAAAGAAACCAACACTTAGACTTCATGTATCATAATTAAGCCAGCGGACGACAAAACCTACAATAAGACATGTGCGCCCAGTGAAGACTCAGATCAGCCTGCGCATCCGCGCAGTCTGATCAGAGTCTTCGCTGTGCGCTCTATGGATAGCTAAGGGCTCAATGCTACTTCATGCAGCAGGAGAAGTCTCTGGTTAGACTATACGGATGCGCAGGCTGATCTGATTCTTCGCCGGGCGCGCATGTTAGTTGTATGAAATGTTGTGTTCCGGCTCATATACATGTTAGATTGACCATTTTCACATTTAGGTTTTGTTTGTTTGGAGTTTAACGGCCTAGTCAACACTATTTGAGCATTATCTAACCTGTCAGTTCACCAAACCACACTTTACCAGGGTAGGGTAGATGCTTTTGCCTCTAACTGGCAACAGCTTTCGCCAGAAACTTATGGGGTGCCGTTTTACTATTTAATCCATATTTATAGATATCCATAATTCGATTTATGGATATCCATCATTCGAATTAAAGATATCCATAAATCAGCCGAATAATGGATATCCATAATTCGAATTATAGATATCCATAAATCGAATTATGGATATCCATAATTCGATTAATGGATATCATTAATTCAGAGCGATTTATGGATATCCATACTTCGAATTATGGATATCACTAATTCCAATTATTGATATCAATAAATCAAAATATGGATATCCATTATTCCGCAGATTTATGGATATTCATAATTCGATTTATACATATCCATAAATCGAATTGTGGATATCTATAAATCGACTGATTTAAGGATATCTATAATTCGAAATATAGATATCCATAAATCGAATGATGGATATCAATAATTCTATTTATGGATATCTATAATAATAATTCATATAAATTTATGGATATCAATTATTCGAATTATGGATATCATTAATTCAAAATATGGATGTTATTAATTCAAATTATGGGTATCCATAAATAATTAATGATATCTATAAATAATTATGGATATCCATAATTCAAATTATGGATATCCATAAATAATTATGGATATCTATAAATAGGGAATAAATATTAAAAGGGCGCCCCGTAGAAACTGGCAAATACCTTCCTCGAATCAGCGGGAGAGAATGGCCGTAGAAAAAATTGATGATCAATCTCTACGAAAAGATAAAGGAAAGAAAAAACAATAGTAATTTCAAACGGTGTATTTTGTCATTTCAGGTGGAGAAGAAAATGCAAACCAAACCCACGCATGGGTCAATTCTGGACTACTGGGCCACGCTGGATTTCCGATGTTTCCGTTTCGCCCCCATGGATGGCTGCACGGTCCGAGAGGGCGCCATGGACCACATGGTGTAAGTAGTTTAATTTCAATTATTTAACACATTTAGTGCCAGCAGTATGTTGAACTTCAAACAAACAGCCCGAAGCTTGCGACAAGCCGTTGAATAAGTCGACCTGCATAAGATTGTGAATCTGATAAATGCACATCTGGAACTACTTATCCACTGCAACAGAGGCATCTGGCCCCTGCCCATCGGTCCTTGAAGAAGTAGATTGGGCTGCATGATGCTGCCACGCAGAGCTGAAACCGACCTCGCTCTAAGCGGAGTACTGGTAAACCGCTTAGTCTATGAAAGTGTTATCCTTTGGAAGCAAAGAATACAGCACAAAACTTAAAGTATGACGTGTACATTTTTCTCGCCAGCCTAGCTAGTTTCGGCCAATTAGGCCTCCCCAGTGACCCTCAAATATTTTCAAGGTTCCAGTCTTCGTTGATCGCACATGTCTTGTTGTAGGTTTGTCGTGCGCTGGCTTGAGCCAGCGCATGACCAAACCTACAATAAGACCGATGCTACGAGACCCAAATCAACCTGCCGACAAGACATTTCGCGTATGTCTCTTTGCATAGCTATTAGCCTATATTAGGCACATGCGATCAGCGAGTGAGTGAGTGTTTGAGTTTTACGTCCCACAAACAGCTAAGGTCATACGGAGACGGGACCTCGGTTTAAAGACTCATCCGAAAGTCTGGAGAAGCCCGGGATCGATCCTGCAACCCGCGGTTTACAAGGCGAGTAGCGTAACCACTCACCACGGAGGTTTCTCGTGCGATCAGCGAAGATTCTGATAAGTCTGATCTGAGTCTTCACTGGTCGCTCAAGACTTCTTGTATATTTTGTCATGCGCTGGCTCATATTATGCTCTATTTCCATTTTCAGCGGCATTTTATGCCACCTCCTCCATTTCGACGCTGGATGCAAAAGTACATGAGACGATGGCATAATTGTCATGCCCCAGAATGCAATTCTTCCGGTGAAGAGATGGAAAAGACAGACAGCGATGAGAAAGAGAAAATGGAGGGCAGAGGAGACCAGGGCGAGAGTAGTGGAGAGGAGTTTTTAAAGCAGACTGAAGACTGCATGGCTGATATGATGACAGCTGTCGGTAAGTTAAGAATTTATTAATTAAACCTTATCCTGCTGAGCCCGGGTGTGTCTTATCTTTCAAGCAATGTAGAACCAGATCAGATGGCTTCTGAAGAAGCCATCTGATCAGGATCTTCATTGTTTGTCATTCAGTTTATGAATTTGTTGCAATGATTTGCATCAAGAAATATGATTGGTTGACAAACAGAGATGGGTGTGGCATATATAAATATTCAGCAGGTCAAGGGTTAAGCTATCAGTAAAACTCAGATCAATGATCGGCTTGAAATGTAATAATCTTGAAAGGGCCTTATTTTGGTTTTGTTTCTTTGTATTAGAGTTTATCGGCCCAGTCAACAATATTTACGTCATTTTAAACCGATCAGTTTACCTATCCACACTTTTCCTTGACAGTAAAATTCCTATATTAAGAACACCTTTGGGACTGTTCAAAAGTGGTCAAAGGTGTTCCTTGAACAGGGTACGCTGTATGTTGAAAACAAAAGGAAAGAATAACTGCAACCTACTATATAAGTTTTTTTAAAAGCAGAATTTATCTTTAACCAATGCTTCAGCTGAAGTGCACGACCCGCCGGATACTTTGAGCTTTATGAGTGTTACCATATATGGGTATGGCGGCCATTTTGGTCATGTGACCTAAAACGGTTCCCCCAATAAATGCGCCTTACCGTAAGGAGCAAAAATATATCTTATACTTTAGTACTGTATTCTGAATCGTTTGCAGGATAAAATGTATTCTTACTTTTCCAATACAAAAGCATATGTGTCAAAGTTTGACCTAGGCACAAAGAATGTCAAGGTCAACCCAGGGTCACCATTTTAGCACTTTATGAACGGCCTACGTCCCAGATGCTATTTATCAAGTTTCGTGGAAAACGGTCAGTGGTTCTGGAGAAGACTATTTTTGAAGGGTTTTTACCATATATGGCTTGGCGGCCATTTTGTTCATGTACCCTGGACCCCATGAGCAAATTTTGGTTTCCCCCATCCCATTGAGGCTCCATATGAAATTTGACTTCAATCGGCCAAACGGTTTCCGAGGAGAAGCAGTTCGAAAATTTTCACATTTTTCGCCTCGGCGAGGCTATACTAAATGGAATGTAATATTTGGCAAGTTCATTGGTTAGATCTCATTGATATCTATCAGTTTGCCAAAAATTATTTAAATATTCCAGTCGGTTAAGTCACTATCACCATGTTTTCACAAACGGGATACGGACGGACAGACAGACTGACAGAATGACACGGTGATTTTAGGGCACTCTTAGAAAATCAACCGACTTCAGTCGGTCGCTTTTTCTGCGGGTCGTGCAATTTTAGGTGGTCTCACGTAGTAGCCGAATTTTACTGTACATGTATATGCAAACCGGACATGTACACCTTATATATTTCTGACAACGTTGCAAGGGAGACGAACTTTGTGGCATCCTATGTTTTCCTATCAGCTAACCCCTCTGAAATAGAGGATTTTACACGTGTATTCATGTATTTTTGCATTTATTAAACGGGTTATGGTAAAGTGATAAAATGCGAGGCTTTGCCGAGCATTTTATCCCTTTTCCTCAACGAGTTTAATAAATTCAGTAATACATGAGCACGGATACAAGATTCTATTTATCATATGACATTTAAAATGCATTTTATTCACGTTTATTTTACATAAATGTCAATATTCCGCCATTAGTAAACGCAACGTCGTTAAGGACGTCGTACGTGTAACGTTACGGGACGTATCTAACTACTTTGCAGATCTAATCCACTAGTGGATTATCTAATTTATTACATAGAGATTATTCATTCTCCTAGTTGAAATATGGGATTTATAAACCAAGGGAGGTAAAACAATCCGATAAAGAAACGAGTGCGAAGCACGAGTTTCTTTAACGGATTGTTTACCTCCCGAGGTTTATAAATCCCATATTTCAAATAGGAGAAATGTATAATCTGTATATTACATGCATTACAGAGAAATACCATGATTTCTACCAGACATAAACTTGGTATTTTCCTTTTTGCTAAGAAGAAATATTTCCTCTTAGCCGGGGAAATAAATCCCTACAGCTGGAACTACTTTATGTACAAGATACGAGATACCGCTTTGCAGTGAAATTGTTCTATTCAAACGCGGGAAAGTTTCAATCACGGCGACGTTATTCATGACGTCATTGTAATGGCGTCTAAGAAATATCAACAGACGTTCAGAATGCGTGACGTTTGAGTCGGATGCAACGCTGAAACAAAAGAAAACATGGATATGACCATTGATTAGGATGTAAGTTTTGCTTTATTTAATCTAACGTTTTACTTGTTTTATCACTGAAACACTTTGTTTCTTCTATTTTTGTTCAAAACTGTAGAAAGCGCTTTCAAAATGGCGCCCATCCAGTTGTTCTTCCACCCAGATTCTGTAACACTTCGCTGATTGAACCGTTTACATGAGCTGTAAACAGTCAACTGAACGGGCTTTCAGATTCAAAATTCAAGATCCAATCTCTCCTAAAAGTCTATGGCAGTGCATGTAATATACAGATTATACATTTCTCCTATTTGAAATATGGGATTTATAAACCTCGGGAGGTAAAACAATCCGTTAAAGAAACTCGTGCTTCGCACTCGTTTCTTTATCGGATTGTTTTACCTCCCTCGGTTTATAAATCCCATATTTCAACTAGGAGAATGAATAATCTATATATATTACATGCACTTCCATAGACTTTAAGGAGAGTTTGGATCTTGAATTTTGGATCTGAATGCCCGTTCAGTTGACTGTTTACAGCTCATGTAAACGGTTCAATCAGCGAAGTGTTACAGAATCTGGGTGGAAGAACAACTGGATGGGCGCCATTTTGAAGGCGCTTTCTACAGTTTTGAACAAAAATAGAAGAAACAAAGTGTTTCAGTGATAAAACAAGTAAAACGTTAGATTAAATAAAGCAAAACTTACATCCTAATCAATGGTCATATCCATGTTTTCTTTTGTTTCAGCGTTGCATCCGACTCAAACGTCACGCATTCTGAACGTCTGTTGATATTTCTTAGACGCCATTACAATGACGTCATGAATAACGTCGCCGTGATTGAAACTTTCCCGCGTTTGAATAGAACAATTTCACTGCAAAGCGATATCTCGTATCTTGTACATAAAGTAGTTCCAGCTGAAGGGATTTATTTCCCCGGCTAAGAGGAAATATTTCTTCTTTGCAAAAAGGAAAATACCAAGTTTATGTCTGGTAGAAATCATGGTATTTCTCTGTAATGCATGTAATATATGGCGTTATTACACTCTCAAACGCGACGTCATATGATAAAAAGGATCTATTCTTCAGGAAAAAAAATGTTGCTGAGCATCAAATTCTTTCTTTTAGAGAAGCCGCCTGTTTGTAATGGAAGCAATACTTTAAAAAGAGTTACCTCCCCATAACGTGTTACAACTTCCCTGACATTTACAGGTTTTACATGGATGAGCCTTATTAAATGTAATAAACGCCTTTAGAAAAAGGAATGAAATGCGAGGCTTTGCCGAGCTATTCATTTTCCTCAACGCGTTTAATACATTTAATAATACATGAACACTCAAGCAAGATTCCATTTATCAAATGACATCTAAAACGCATTTTATTCAAGATTTTGAACAAAAAATGTCAATATTCCGCAAATAGTAAACGCGACCACGTTAAGGACTTCGTGTAACATTACGGGACATATCTAACTAATCTGCATATTTAATCCACTTATAACACTCACAGATGCGAAGTCAGATGATAAATACAGGTATAGCTATACAAAAAAAAAAATCTTATATAAACACCAGAAAGTACATTAAATCTCTAGAAATCTCTTCTCACCGTGTTTTCTCGTTTCAGATATAGGTTCTGAAGCTACAGGGGAACAGAAGAAAGATACTGACGACCAGCAAAGCCCAGCTAAGTGTCAACAGCATGGTGGTAAACATCATAAACGAAAATTTCACGGCCACGGAGGGCACAAGGGTAAAAAGGTACTCCGCTGTATGAGAGGTCGGGGTGGACACGGCGGACCTTATCCCTTTGGTCCTTGGGCTTTCTGGGGACTACGTCTGGGAGACGAATTTCCCTGTCATGATGGACCGTGGGAAATGAAAGGCTGTAAACACTGGAAGAGAGAATGCAGGAGAGAAAGAGCGTCTTCAAACGAAGTTACGTCGGAGGGCAATATGATGGAGAGAGGCGTCACTAAATCAGCTAAGAAGCATCATCAGAAGAAGGTGAGCTTTTATATAGAGGATCTTACATGAGTGTTCATGTATTATTGAATTTATTAAACGAGTTGAGGAAAAGGGATAAAATGCGAGGCTTTGTCGAGCATTTTATTCCTTTTCCTCAACGAGTTTAATAAATTGTTGACACAGAGGATCTTACATGAGTGTTCATGTATTATTGAATTTATTAAACGAGTTGAGGAAAAGGGATAAAATGCGAGGCTTTGCCGAGCATTTTATTCCTTTTCCTCAACGAGTTTAATAAATTGTTGACACAGAGGATCTTACATGAGTGTTCATGTATTATTGAATTTATTAAACGAGTTGAGGAAAAGGGATAAAATGCGAGGCTTTGCCGAGCATTTTATCCCTTTGCCTCAACGAGTTTAATAGATTCAATAATACATGAGCACGAATGCAAGATTCTATTTATCATCTGACATTTAAAACGCATTTTATTCACGATTGTTTACAAAAATATCAATATTCCGCTGTTAGTAAACGCGACATCGTTAAGGACGTCGTACATGTAACGTTACGGGACGTATCTAGCTAATTTTGCATATTTAATCCACTAGTGGATTATCGAAAATATTACATGGCGTTATTACACTCTCAGACGCGACGTCATATGATAAATAATGTTATTAATCAAGTAATTTCGTATTGTCCCAGTTACAGGTCCGAGGTCTGCTGTATTGGCACGAGGCCGAAGGCCGAGGCCAATACAGCTGACCGAGGACCTGTAACTGGGACAATACGAAATTACTTGATTAATGACAATTTTATTAACTGACACCATAAAAAACATGATTTATGATTTTTGAATATTGGTTGACCTTGTGTAATATAGGATAATCAATTAATAATAGACGATATCAAACGAATAATTATTTCATAAGTAGCAATCGACGACTTTCATAAGTTTCATATAAGCGGGTGATCATTTCATATGGAATTTGTAAAACGGGATTGATAAGTTTAATGAATTTGTTTATCGTATGACTATTATCATTATTGGTACAAATAGTCATTACAGAAGTGAAGGCAATGATCAGGAATCAATACAATTAACCCACAGCTCCCATCAGAGACACCAAAGGGAAAGAAACACAAATATGAAATAACTAGAACTAAATGGAAACGTCAGTACTTTCCCACAAAATGGCCAGTCGACCATCTAAAACAAAACAAAAAATATAAGCGACACACATACTCAAAGACAAACCATAGCAAAAATAAACCACGACAGAAGAACCGCCATAGTACGGTAAGTGAAACGAATTTCACTTAGTGGGGGTGGGGGGGGGGGGGTTAGATCGATTTTAAGTAGCCGCAATCCTTGCCCTTACTCCCGTTGCGATTTAGACAAATAATTTGTTCAGTCCGCATGAAGGCCTCCTAACTCATCATTGCAACATCTCTGAGAACACAAAAATCAAACAACCACAGTGAGAACTCGACAGCAAGAAACCCTGAAATGCGGGAGCAAAAAGAAAACCGACAGTTAGATATTACGGTAGTTATTGGACTTAGTATTTTTGTTTAGAATTCTGACCGGATAATATCTGTATGAAGATTAAGGCTTGCACGATTAATCGGATAATCGAAAAATCGATCGATACATTCCATGAAAATGATTATGATTACTGATTTGCTTGTGATCGATTATTTGATTAGAACAATTTACTACATAAGGTGTGCCTAAAATAGCTGGATGAGTGGCAAACAGTGCAGACCCTGATGAGACGCCGCATTTTGTGGCGTCTCATCTTGGTCTACACCGTTTCCTCGGGTTTGTCGGTTCTAACACATGTGGTAAAGTCGGCCCCCGCTCATAGGGGCTGGAAGAAATATATGGGCTGCATGATGCTTCCACGCAGAGCTGAAACCGACCCGCACATGAGCACTGGTAAACCGCTTAGAGGATCTAAGCCTGCCCAGGCAAATTGATGCGAGTCGGCCCGTCCATGCTTATAAACCCTGCTGGTTTCATTGGGCGACAGGGCTTGAGATGTCATATCATCTCAATGTCGGGTAAAAGTCCCACAAAATTGGAAGCAACGTCTCCAAAATGACCTTTACAGTGTTGACGGGGACGTTAAACCTCAAATCAAACAAACAAAACATGTGGTAAAGTACAACATATGGTAGGTGTCATACTCAGACAGAAAGCCAGGCATGTATAATTATGACCAAATCTTCAGTGATTGCTAATCGATTATTAATCACAATGGCAGGACTGATAATCGATTATATTTTCAGCTCCGATTAGCAAGCCCTAATGAAGACATATCATCACGTTAACAGGGCTGTATAATGAACACCCTCGAAAATTCATGTTTGCGAGGTAAAAACTTACATGTTTACACGTTTCAGTTAAATGTGCTAAAGCGAAGGTACAGCCGTCAGATCTCTGACAGTTCTAGTTCAATTTCAAAGTAAGCGCTTTACATATCTGACAAAATACTATTAAAATCATTTTATTTTTCCAGGACAAACATCAGAAACGACATTCATCCGAAAAGACCCCGGAGACAATCGATGATAGTGTGATGATTCTAGATGATGATCCGAGTCCCCAGAGTAATGTAATTTCTCTGACTCCCGTACCTACTACTGCAGCCCAAAAACAAGTTCCACCAACGCAAGAGAACAGTCCTTCAAACCGCCATGCAGGTAAAACAAATCAAGTATAGGTCTGGCAATTTGTATATCACACTTCAGTAGATTTTAAATAATTTACACACGAAATGAAATATACAAGGCAGTGAAGATTTAAAATGCAAATCACAACAATTGATGTCTATCTCGTGTCTGCTGGCAACTTTACAGTCATTGCTTCAACCAGTGTGGACCCAGATCAGAACGATATTTTCAGATGTAGTAGATTTAGTTTTCGTTGGCATCTAAATTAGCTGTAGAAAAAAAGAAGATAACAAAATATGCTAACCTACGATGGGATCTATATCTGTTATTTCGAACCCTTGAATAAGGCTAGGCTGTGATGCCTTTTCCCGAACAACTGTTTCTTGCTTTCTGTCTTAAATAAACCCGTTAGTTTATGAAGTACACGCATCCACCCCAGAATTGGACACGTTCATTCGTGCAAATAGGGGATTTATTCAAAATCACATCACGAAAACACACCTACATGCACCCGTGTATAATTTTATCCCCTTAAATCTCACTTTTTTCATGTGAAACGGGGGCTGCCAGGGATATGTATTATTTTTCTTATTTCTGCCTAAAATCATAGAATGTGGGTACTCTTTAGGCGGTTCTAACGAGTACCCACGATCTATGATTTGAGCATGGCCCCACCCATTGGGGCTTGAAGAAATATATGGGCTGCATGATGCTTCCATGCAGGGCTGAAACCCGCACACGAGTACTGGTAAACCGCTTAGAGGATCTAAGTCTGTCAAGGCAAAGCGGTGCGAGTCGGCCCGTCCATGCTTATAAACCCTTTTGGTTTCATTGGACGGCAGGGCTTGAGATGTCATTTCATCCCAATGTCGGGTAAAAGTCCCACGGAATCGGAAGCAACGTCTCCAAAACGACCTTTACAGTGCTGACTGGGACGTTAAACCTCAAATCAAACAAACAAAACTATGTTTTGAGCAGACATATGAAAGATTTCAGACTTTCTATCTTCAAAATTTCATTTTTGGTGGAAAAAGTTCAATATATTTGAATGACGTGTTTTCGTAATGATTATCAGAATGGTATACAGTGTTGATCCTCGTGAGAGAGCTCGTGGTGATCTTTGATCTGTATCTACAGTAGAACTTTGGTGGCTCGAACCCCTTTTGGACCATGGCAATTTGTTCGAGACAGCGGTAGTTCGATCCAATGTTGCATACTTCCAAAAAACATAACGGGGTACTTTTGGACATCTTTTCGGTGTTCTGTAACATAAATGTATGCTGTGTGTACTCATTAGAATCGCCTCATTGAGGCGATTCTAATGAGTACACACAGCATACATTTGCAAGATAAAAGTCAAAAATCTCCTTAATTATCCCACACTTTTTCTTATGCAGAGGAATTCCCTACGGACTGAAAAACGGGTTCGACTCAACCATGGTAAACGAGTCATCGGTGTTCGAGCCATCGAAGTTCGACTGTATTCTGTTTGCATCTGCTTATATCTACATGATTGAAAGGGTTTAAGTGAAATGAGTACACTGTCATCGGAAACAGCTGTTTGAAAAGTATTTCTGCCTTCTTGTCGATTTCTTTAAAGGCTGGGACCCTTTTTGGAAAGGCACGAGTACTGGTAAACAGCTTAGAAGCACTAGGTCTGCCATGGAAAAGGTTGCGAGTCGGACCATCCAGTGAATACAAACCATGTTGGTTTCATTTGGTGGCAGGGCTTGAGATGTCGTTTCATCTCAATGTCGGGTAAACATCCACAAAAGTGGAAGCAAGGTCTCCAAAATGACCAAAATAGTGTTGACATGGACGTTAAATCTCAAGTCAAACAAACAAAACAAAACCCTTTCTGTAGAGTCACAAGCCAAAATGTTTGAAAATGTGCCAGGGGTGTACATTCCGCTAAGATATAAAATGTAATATTTAGATAGGGATTGCAAATAGTATATTACAATCACGATACCAACTAGAATTGTTTTCATTTGCAGAAGCCCTACAACAACTTATGGCTATGGGTTTAAAGAACGATGGTGACTGGCTAGAACGCCTTCTGGAAGCCAAGAATGGAGATATTGCACAGGTCCTAAACACTATTCAGCCACAGCCTCACTAAATGGTGAAGTGAAAGGAATCGTTCAACGTGAAAGACAGGCGGATTACATCATGTCCTTTAAATTGCATTTTTGAACTTTGCAAATGTGGACTTTAAGCTTGTATATTGTGCATATTGTTTTGACATTACGAACACGCCTATAAAAATACACTGTTACCTTTATCGCCGAAAAAAAATGAAAATTTTGAGATGAAACTGAAATTGTGATATGTTTCTGATTTCTGTTCAAAATATAGACTGTGGGTAGTCGTTAGAACCGCCTCATCGATGCGCTTCTAACGAGTACCACAATCTATATTATAGAGCAGAAATAAGAAAAATAATGGTTACCCCTGCAAACCCAAGTTTTACCATATAAAAGTGGGGTTTAAGGGGGTCAAAATTATACAGGCCTGTTTTCGTGATGATTGATTAGATTACATATAGAGGATCTTATATGAGTGTTCATATATTATTGAATTTATTAAACGAGTTGAGGAAAAGGGATTAAATGCGAGGCTTTGCCGAGCATTTTATCCCTTTTTCTCAACGAGTTTAATAAATTCAATAATACATGAGCACGAATGCAAGATTCTATTTATCATATGACATTTAAAACGTATTTTATTCACGATTGTTTACAAAAATGTCAAAATTCCGCCATTAGCAAACGCGACATCGTTAAGGACGTCGTACATGTAACGTTACGGGACGTATCTGACTAATTTGCATATTTAATCCACTAGTGGATTATCGAAAATATTACATGGCGTTATTACACTCTCAAACGCGACGTCATATGATAAATATAGTAATTGTACAGATGGGAAAGAGCTTTATTGTTGTGGTGTATGGTGTTATTACATTCTAATTAAGTAATATTTATGTTTGTGTTAGATAATTAGATGTTTCATGCACAATAAAATTCCTATTTTAAAACCACCTTTAGGACTTTTCATAACTTTTGAACAGTTCCAAAGGTGGTCTCTTGATAGGAGACACTTAGTGTGGAAAACATAAAAGAAACAATAACTAAAAACTTCTCAAGAAGCTTTTAAAAGCATATTTAGTCTTGATGTTAATTGGTCTTACTTGCGAAGTTTTACTGTATATATGTTTGAATAAGATGAATATATAACTTTGTTAATATGAGCCATGTCATGAGAAAACCGTTTTTGCGAACAAATATCAGCGTTCGCAGGTTGGATGCTACAACACCTCTAAGCGTGTATCTTAACTTTCAAGACTAGTGTTAGTCTTTGTAGCGGAGCAAGCAAATAGAGGATATTTGATTTTTTCAGTGTAAGATCGATTTTTATTTCACCGAATGAACATCAAAAGTAGTATTTTCACGAGTGGCGTACAACTTTTGGTGTTCATGAGTGAAATAAAAATTGATCTTACACTAAAAAAATCAAATTTTCTGTTTCTTTCATGCTTTAAACTGTAATTTGTAACGCATTTTCAAAGCAACAGCCATCACCACTAAGACTGAACTTTTTCCAGGGCGATTTCGCGTTGATTTAGATGTGCTCAGCGTGTTAACTGGGTATAATATTGGGTGTAAACTGAAAGTTTGCACCTGAAAAACAGCTTAGAATGTTACTTTTTCAAACGGTTTGTTTGAAATTTGCATTCAAATAATTTCCGCAGTGCTACGCTCGTCTGGCGTCGCGTGCTTTATTTACGTTGCGTAGGTGCTAAAAGTGACGTCATCAACGTCCGAATGACGTGAAAACGTGCGTGACGTAATGGCCGACACTATTGATAACGTTTAGCTAATTGACATCGAACATCCAAAGAAATAATGTGGAATTTTTCGAAGAAACATCGAATTCAAACAGTGAAAATAAAAATCGTATTGTCACTGTTTCAAACAGTGACAATATCGATTTCGATTTCACTGAGAAATCTCTATATTTCACTGAAAAGCATGTAAGAAATGTGTGTCTGTACGTAGTCGCAAAACCATAGCAACAGATAATGTTGTTATTTTTTGATAATTGAAGGAGAGTTTTGTCAGTTCTCCAGAATAACCTATGTTGTTGGTATTCATTAGACCGGCGGGTTCAAATGAATACTCACAATATAGTTTATAAGGAGAAATAAGGAAAACTATCCTTCAGTTATCGCAAAAATACCAGCCCTATCTGTTGCTATGAAACCCCTAAGAGAGGGTTTTGATGACGGGGCTTATTTGATGCACAATTTGAGTTGAATCAGTTACAGAGATGTTAAAACAAACTATTGTAAACAAATGACTGTTAGTTTGATTGCATAAAATTGCTGTGTGAACCGGTGCCTGAATACAAAAACACATTGCGTAGTGCTTAACACCCATGTCTAACCAATATATACAGAAAAAAATATTATGATTTTATCAATAAATACATGAAAATCTATTGGTTTAATACCTGTACATAGCTAATGTTATTTTTTTGTTGATACTTTCCGACTTTGACTAAATATAAAGTATACATAAATATCCTTGCCCGCTAGATCAATCTAATCACAACTGATCTCGCACAATGAATCTCTGTCGATCAAGTTCGACAATTTCAAATTTGACAAGACTGTGTGGACTGAGTTTACAACATTTTATGTGTCCCATTCGATAGATGGGAAGGTAAACTTCATTCGACAGTTTGATATATGTGGATAAGAGGCATTACGAAAACACGCCTATACAAATACATATTCAATTTTACCGCCAAAAAATATAGATTGTGAGTACACGTTAGAACCGCCATTGATGCGGTTCGAACGAGTACCCACAATCTATATTTTAGAACAGAAATAAATAAAATGATGTTTACCCCTGTAAACCGGGGGCATCCCAGTTTTACTTTATACAAGTGGTGTTCAAGGAGATCAAAATTATATAGTCGTGTTTTCGTGATGCAGTGTCAAATTTGACAGCACCGAGTTCGACAAAGCCTGACTTTGACTTATAGTAAATGTATATAGCGAATAGAATAAATGTAAAGTATTTTCTGTGTTTTTGTATTTTTATGAGCACGGATCATCTCTGTGACTCGTGAGTTCTGTATATTATCTAAAAATCAACTGACATTGAAAGGACAGTCCAGTCTGGACTCCCAACAGCGTTCTATACAGTAACCCCATATTTTGATGATTATAAATAAACAGTGATACATCAAAGCCTAAAAGAAGGCTTCTTAGGCCCTGGAAAATAGAATTGAAGGCAATGATCAGGAATCGATACAGTTAACCCACAGCTCCCATCAGAGACACCAAAGGGAAAGAAAGACAAACATGAAACAATTAGAGCCTAATGGAAACAGCAATAGCGGAAAGCCAAAAAGGACAATTACTTTCCCACTAAATGGCTAATTGGCTATCCAAAACAAAATAATATTAGCGATACACACACTCAAAGACAAGCCATAACAAAAATAAACCGCGACAGAAGAACCGCCTATGAACGGTCATTCAAACGAATTCCAGTGGGGGTGAGGGGTCTTAATCGAGTTTACGTGACCACAATTCTATTCCTTAATTCCGTCGCGATATAGACAAATAACTTGTTCAGTTCGCATGAAGGCCTCCTAACTCATCAGTGTAACAACATCTCCGTGAGCACAAAAATCAAACAACAACAGAGATGAAACGGGGATGAGGACTCGACAGCAAGAAACCACTGAAATGATGGAGCAAAAGAAAACCAACAGTTAGACTCCGATGGGTCAAGTCTCTGAAAAGACCATTTGAATGCACGGTCTTATAGGAGTATTCGCTGGTACATGCATGCAACATGAAGCTTTCTGGCCATGCAATACTTGTACACTCATACTTTTCAGTTCTACTGTGTAACAAAATCAATATACTATGCGCTATCCAAAGCGTGATGAGCAACGTTTCTAGCCAGACCAGGGTGGTACAGGAGCTGATGTCGCTCAGAGGCTAATTGTTCAAAAGTAAATATGCTGTTAGTCATAGAATCATTTAACCCTTGTCCTGCTGAATATTTATATATGCCACACCCACTACTGATTATCAGCCAATCAGATTACTTGATGCAAATTATTGCAACAAATTCACAATCTGAATGGCAAACAATGTGGATCCTGATCAGATGGCTTCAGAAGCCATCTGATCTGGATCTTCATTGTTTGGAAAATAAGGCATATCCGGGCTCAGCAGGCCAAGGGTTAAGCTTTGACCTGATGCTCTGTCTCTGGGCGGGCCAATCGGAGTCTAACTTTTTTTTTTTTGTTTTGCTCTAATATTTCAGTAGTTCTTGCTGTTGAGTACTCACCTTTCTTTCATCTCTGTGGTTGTTTGATTTTTGTGGTCTCGGAGATGTGGCACTGATGAGTTAGGAGGCCTTCATTCGGACTGACCAAATTATTTGTCTTAATCGCGACTAAAGAGCGAGGATTGCAGCCGCGTTAAATCGATTTAAGCACGCCAGATCCAAAACGGTTCTTCTGTCGAGGTTTATTTGTGCTATGGTTTGTCTTTGAGTGTGTGTATCGCTTATATATTTTTTGTTTTTGGATAGCTAATTGGTCAATCTGTGGAAAATTAACTGTCCTTTCGGCTTTCCGCTATTGATGTTTCCATTTGGGTCTAGTTAAATAATGTTTGCAATTCTTTCATACAAACGGAGACAAGATGCATAAAGCAGTTTAAGTTAATACATTTATCCGTGTGGTCTCTTCAGTAAAGATGTTTCCAGTTAGGTTTAACGTCCCAGTCAACACTGTATAGGTCATTTTGGAGACGTTGCTTCCAATTTTGTGGGACTTTTACCCGATATTGCGATGAAATGACTTCTCAAGCCCTGTCGCCCAATGAAACCAATAGGGTTTATAAGCATGGGCGGTCCGACTCGCACCACATGATGTTTCAAGCAAATCTATGACATTGATAAGTTTTTGCCACACGTTGTGCATTTTACCTTAGTTTATCGTATGACGTCGCGTCTGAGAATGTAAAAACGTCATGTAATAAATTCGATAATCTACTAGTGGTTTAACTATGTAAATTAGTTAGATATGCCCCGTAACGCTACATTCATGACGTCCTTAACGACGTCGCGTTTACTACTGGCGAATGTTGGTATTTTGTTAAACAATCGTGAATAAAATCTGTGTCAAATGCCATATAATAAATAGAATCTTGCATTCATGTCCTTGTATTATTGAATTAATTCAACTCGTTGAGGAAAAGGGTTAAAATGCTCGGCGAAGCCTCGCATTATATCCCTTTTCCTCAACTCGTTTAATAATTATTGAATTTATTAAACTCGTTGAGGAAAAGGGTTAAAATGCTCGGCGAAGCCTCGCATTATATCCCTTTTCCTCAACTCGTTTAATAAATTCAATAATACGTGAACACTCGTGTAAGATCTTCTATATGTTATACAGAGAATGCTCAACACGAGCAACGTAGGTCCTGCCCATGGGTTGCATTTTGTGGTGTCTAATCTCATTAAACAAGTATTGTCGATATGTATTTGGGTTTCAGTTCATGACCCTTCCAAGATTATTTCACTTACTTTGAGCCGACTGTTAATCAGAGGTCGGCTTAATATTATCTATAAAAGGGTTATCCTTCGGAAGCAAAGAATACACCACAGAACTGAAAAGTTTAGTGCTCAGTTTTTCCACACGTTCTCTTGACACCAGCCGTAGTACTAGTGACGTTAAATATGTTCCATGAAAGCCGGAGTACCTGAGAAAAAAAAGGTGAATTTACCCTGCAAAACTTGGCATCTTGCATGAAATCCGAGCGTGGCTCGAATCCACAGAGATGAGAAACCTTATGATAAAGAGATTGTGTTCCTACACACTCGGCAACAGAGGCCCGCAGTATTGTCTGTCGTCATAACGTGACGCGAGGTGAAAATACTAAGTGTAGTATAATTGTTGTAAGCATACAGCATCACATTATCTCAGGAATCAAAATGTTTCAGCGTTAGAACATATCGCACATCCCAGGGAAAATTCCTCGCCGGTTGGTGGATGCTTAATCTTAAGAGGGCATTCCCCTTCGAGTTTTTGGCCCCTGGGTCCTGCTGGACATTCTGGTAAACTGTCCTTTGGTATATTTAAAACAACTACTGGAAATTGATGGCACTGTGTACAGAAATGGGTCGTTCCAAAACAGAAGAATGTAGCCACTGAACAGCAGTATCTGCATTTATACTCCAAGTAATCTGTGCCATGTGTCTTGCAAACCTGTAAAGTAACAAGCCCATGAAATGATTACTCTTGAAACCCCAACTTCCATCATGTTAACAAGACCATGACCACCCCACTAAACCCCACTTCTTATAGAGAAAACTGGGGTTTACGTGTTTAACATTATTATGCCCTCAACTTCGCAGAATTCGGTGGGGCATATTGGTTTTGTCCGGTCCGTCAGTCCGTGCGTCCGTCTGTCCGTTACGCTTTGTACATATGTGAAACAGAAGAATGGTTTGTGCTAGGATCTTGAAATTTTATATATGGAATGAGCATGAAAATTAAGCGAACCCGTATAGTTTTTCTTTTCCGTCGGAATGCATTGTGGCTATGGGGAAACATTGTGAACAAAAGATCTGGAGAACTGCTTGAGCTAGGTGCATGATACTTGGTAAGCAGTTTTAGTCTAAGGTATAGATGACCTGATTAACTTCTGACGAAATTCCGAAACTATATAATAGAGTTACGCCCCTTTTCGGATTTATGCATTGGCTATAGGGAAACCTTGTGAACAAAATATCTGCAGAACTGCTTGAGCTAGGCTCATGATATTTGGTATATAGTTTGGATCTAAGGTGTAGATGACTTGATTAACTTTTGACGAAATTCCGAAAATATATACCATAGTTATGCCCCTTTTCAGGCTTATGCATTGTGGCTATATGGAAACTTTGTGAACAAAATATCTGGAGAACTGCTTGAGCAAGGCTCATGATATTTCATATACAGTTTGGGTACTCTATATAAATTTTGAGCACATTTTATTAATATTGTACCAACTGACAGTTCTTTCACGACAGAGGCATTTTTATGCCCCCAAAGTCGAAGAGGTTGGTGGGGCATATTGGTTCTGTCCTGTCCCGTCCCGTCAGTCTGTCAGTCCGTGCATCCGTCTGTCCGTTACACTTTATACATATGTGAAACAGAAGAATGGTTTGGGCTAAGATCTTGAAATTTTATATATGGAATGAGCATGAAAATTAAGCCAACCCGTATTTTTTTTCTTTTCCGTCGGACTTGTCTTTGCAGAGTTATGCCCCTTTTCGGACATATGCATTGTGGATATAGGGAAACCTTGTGAACAAAATATCTGGAGAACCGCTAGAGCTAGGCTCATATTTAGTATATAGTTTGGGTCTAAAGTGTAGATGACCTGATTAACTTTTGACATAATTCCAAAAATATTTAACGGAGTTACGCCCCTTTTCGGACTTACGCATTGTTGCTATGGGGAAACATTGTGAACAAAATATCTGGAGAACCGCTTGAGCTAGGCTTATGATATTTGGTATACAGATTGGGTCTAAGGTGTAGATGACCTGAATAACTATTGACGAAATTCCGAAAATATATAATAAAGTTACGCCCCTTTTCGGACTTATGCATTGGCTATAGGGAAACCTTGTGAACAAAATATCTGGAGAACTGCTTGAGCTAGGCTCATGATATTTGGTATATAGTTTAGATCTAAGTTGAAGATGACTTGATTAACTTTTGACGAAATTTCGAAAATATATAACATAGTTATGCCCCATTTCAGGCTTATGCATTGTGGCTATAGGGAAACTTTGTGATCATACATCTGGAGAACCGCTTAAGCAAGGCTCATGATATTTCGTATACAGTTTGGGTACTCTACATAAATTTTAGCACATTTTATGAATATTGTACCAACTGACAGTTCTTTCACGACAGAGGCATTTTTTCATTAAAGTTTTTTTTAATTATCTGTCTATTAGTGGCAGGCATATGGTTGGGGGCATAGTGTTTCACAAACACAATTTCTAGTTTTTCTTATTTCTGTTTCAAGACATAGATTGCGGGTTGTCGTCCGAACCGCCCCTAACAAGCATCCATAACCTATGTTTTAAATAGAAATAAGAAACTAATCACACATTTTCATCATAAAATTAACCGTTTTGGATGAACTGTGTGGCAAGGATACGTTATTGTAATGATAGAGAGGAAAATGTGGTCTTCGAGGAATTCATTATCATTAGTGTTTATTTTCTGAGCTCAAAGGGCTCCAGGGTCGGCTTTGCCGTGGTCTCTTGATTGGGGCCTTCGTAGTAATATGGAGATTCATTGCTGAAATCGTTCTGTTCCGCCATGGCGGCCATCTTGAATTTCTTTAAACCGCCTATTCTCCCACATGGAACATCAGACTGAGCTGAAATTTGATGGTGCCACATGGAGATTAAGCATTGTATGAACTGATTTCTTGCGACATCCAAGAGTTACACAAACGCCATCTTCTCCCGAATCAACGTTCGAATTTAGCTGGAGCTTGATGGGAGGCATCGGGGCAACATGGAGATTTAGAATAAGCTTCTAAATAAATTCTGAAATTAGATCCTCTGGAAGCAAGGAATACACCAAATAAACGAAAATAGCAGACTCGGTTTTATAGAGTCTGTTCATGACCAGTACTGAAATGTGCAACACCGGCCACGCCCTCTAGCACCGGCTTAAGCAGAACTCTATTTTCAAATGATACCAAATGAACTCAGTAAAGTCCAACTTTAGGTTTTCTTTTGCTTCAGCATTTCCGATTTTTTCATGCTGTCGAGTCGTCGTCGTTGTTTTATCTCTGTATTCGTTTTATTTTTATGTTATCGGAGATGTTGCACTGATGAGCTAGACATCCTTCATGTGGACAAAACACATTATTTGTCTAAGCTGCAACAGACCCACGGCCGAAGACTGTCGCCATGTAGGTTCGATTTGAGCCCCACAGTTAAAACGTTTTACAGGCCTTTCCAAGGCGGTTCTTCTGTCGTGGTGTATTATTGTTATAGTTTGCCTTTCCTTGTGTGTATTTTGGATAGTCGTTTGGCCGTTTTGTGAGGAGGTGGCTGTCCTTTTGGATTTCCTTCTATAACGATTTCGTTTTGATGATGTCAATTTATGTTCGTGATGTCTTGGGTTGGAGGTGTGAGTTAATCGTGCCCATTCCTGATCACTGTCTTCACTTTTATTTTCAACATAAAACCATGACTCAATATTTTATTTTTCAAAAGGACAAAGGTTGGGGAATATATGATAAGTAGATCATGGTACAGAATTTTGCATATCATATCATTAACCGACCCTCGACCAATACCAGCCATGGGGCCTTCCGTACTCGGGCTAATATGAGAGTCTCGGGCTGATACAGGATATGATATGAAAACGCCCTATGAAATTCTTTTTTCTCACCAAGACTTTATTCGATAAATAATCAAGTAATACATTAGTCAGCTCCAACGATGAAATGCTAAAATCCCTGTACTGCATGGACAAGTAACTGGTAAAAGCACTTTTATTCCATGATTGCAAATTACACTTCTCTAAGTTACGTAAATGATTTAGCATTCAATCTAGCCTAGAACTTATTGTTGCTTTAAAAAACCTGAGCCGCTTTTGCAATGCTAAATCAACTGATTTTTACAGCATAAGTTTTTTTTGTTTGTATTGGAGTTTAACGGTCCAGTCAACACTATTTTAGGTCATTTTTGAGCCTGTCAGATTACCTATCCACATTTTTCCTGGGCAGGCTTATACGTAGGCGGTTAACCAGTATAGTGCGCATTCTTTCGCTCGACATTTACAGCATAAATACCAGTGTATTAGATACTGTACATGCTTTAACATTGAACATTCCCACCCTCACCGAGTACGTAAAGCTAACAAAACGTTGACTAATTGGACTGGATCCCCAATGGATTGGCAAAAAAGTAAACAAACAAAAAAAACGCCCTGATCCGAGGCATGCGCGTGACACTGAATGTACCTGGTCTCGATCTTTGTTACTACAGCCGCCACAGATCAGGTCATTCGGATCAAATCTTTCCTCGCCCTCTGCCTGTGCCTCACACTCCACTGTACCGCCATAGTATGCCTACAACATTTAAAACCCGTAATTTACGATGCCTTTTAATGTTTTATGATATAAGGTTGCTGTTACTTAGTGGGTAACGCCATGTGAAAATGATTTGCCAACACGTGTAATAACATATGCTTGGTAACTGGCGCGAAACATCATTACATCGTCCGTGACAATCCCATGTTTTCTACTGGAATCCTTTCAACTTCCTTGGCAATACAATCCGATCTGAAATTGTTATATGAGCCGGGCCACAGCATTTCCTACAATTTACATGTGCACTCAGGGAAGAATCAGATTAGCCTGCGCATCCATATAGTCTGACCAGAGACTTCTCTTGCTGCATGAAGGTGCATTGGGTCCTTAGCTATGATTAGAGCGCACAACGAAGACTCTTATCAGACTGCAGATGGATGCACATGTAAATTGTAGGAAATGCTGTGCCCCGGCTCAAATTAAAAACAGAATCTTACACTCGTGTTATTCATATGAAATTTACGAACTTGCCGGAGGCTAGTTTCATAAATTTCATATGAATGACCACGAGTGCAGAATCCTCTATATACATATAAACATGATAAAATGCTATCTAACTTCATTAGCTCAAATAAACTGGTTTTGTTTATGTGCCCGTTAACACTATTTAAGTCATTTCTGAGACGCTGCTTCCTTTGTGTGACGTTTACCCGACAGCGAGATCAAATGACTTCTCAAGCCCTACCGTCCATAGAAACCGCTAGGGATGCAAGAACAAAATTATTCTGATCAGCCATGGTGATCGAAACATCTGTGTTCGGGTCATTAGAGGTGGGGGCAATGATCAGGAATCCATATTATAACTTTCCATCAAAGATACCAACGGGAAAGCACCACCAACATAATGCAACGTCACCATAAAAGTCACAAGCAGTAAACCAACAGGACAATTTCTTTCACACACAAAAAGACCAAGGGGCTATCCAAAATAAAAAAAGATAATTGCAGTTAATACACGCAAAGACAAACAATGCCAATAATAAACTACAACATAAGCACCAGCTTGTAACGATCAAAAATACGGGTGTGGGAGTGGCGGTGTTGGGTTGCTTAAACCGTTTTTTTTTTCAGCGGTCACAATACTCGACGGCATGAAAAAAATAATTAAAATTCTAAAGCAAATGAAAACGAAAAGTTGGATTCTGGTGCGCCCGACCAGAGACAACCTTCCCTACATAAAATGAGGTCGACATAGGTTTGTTAATGTGATGTTATTTCATACCTTATCGCATTTACAACACTGGTAGTAACAATATCTCTCCATTGCATATCCCTCCGCGTTATTGTAGTACCTTCCAGATGGTTGAATTATCTCCTCACATTTGTCTAGTTTCTCAAAAATGAGTCTCGTTATGGCCTTCCTTTTAACATCCTCGTTCAGAGCTAATACTGGTTTTAATATCGAATCTAAATGCTCATGCTTCATTGGCGACTAAAACAAATGGAACAGCAATAAGTTTACACCATCACGTTATCAAGTCGGTGAATCGAACACCCTTGTAAACCAATTCATATGTATAAAAACGTTGATTGTTACAAAAAGCATCTTACATGAGTGTTCATGTTTTATTGAATTTATGGAACGAGTTGAGGAAAAGGGATAAAATGCGAGGCTTTTATCCCTTTTCCTCTACGAGTTTAATAAATATCATAATATACGAGCACGAATGCAAGATTCTATTATCGTATGACATTTGAAAACGCATTTTATTCACACTTTTTTTTTTCACAAAAAAAATCAAAATTCCATCTTAAGTAAACCGTGACGTCGTTCAGGACGTCGTAGTGCAACATTTCTTGGCGCATCTTCAATCCACTAGCGCATTACCGAATTTGATACATGGCGTTATACCATTCTCAGACGCAATGTCAAATTATAAAATGGCTAATGATTGTTCTGTTCCAAATAAATAGAGAACAAATTCACGTGGGAGGTTCTGACCCATTGCCGATAATAGGAGCAGAAATGAGAAACGTACCTAACATGCTTCAGGAAAAAAAACAGTTTTCAACACGCTGGAGATACCATTATTCAAATTGCAGTGTCTATGCAAACTTTAATCTGGCAAACAGATTTAACATAGTAGCACCTGCCTTAGTAAGTGTGATTCTAGATTTCACATAACCTTATCACATGAGAAATACTGACAACCAAATTTGAAGTTAAAACATGAAAGGATATTTTTTTAATTTTCTTAAAAATACAAGCCAAGTCATGCTCTAGCAAACATGCCCGTCCAGTGTTGACACGAATCCGTCTGTATGACTGCAGTCAGATCAGAGTCATTGCTGCATACACAAGAATATAATATTATTAATCAAATAATTTTGTATTGGCCCAGTTACAGGTCCGAGGTCTGCTGTATTGGCACGAGGCCGAAGGCCGAGGCCAATACAGCTGACCGAGGACCTGTAACTGGGCCAATACGAAATTACATGATTAATGACAATTTTATTAATTGACGCAATTAAAAACATGATTTATGATTTTTGAATATTGGCTGACCTTGTGTAACATAGGATAATCAATTAATAAAAGACTTGTAAGACCTACCATATTAATTGGACATCTCAAATAATATTGGTTTACAGTTAGTTGGGCAAGGCATGCTGCCCTTGCAACAGGAAAGGGTAGTGGGAGGGGGTGCTGTTGTTATGTCTTCAGTTTCTACACTTCCATTCATTTTTCTCTTTCTCCCCAGCCCCCCACTTTCTTCTCCTCTACTATCTGATCTATCTCTTTTCTCCCTTTCTCCGGGTGACATCACAAAATGCCTAACAAGGGTTGATGACGTGTCATTAACCCCAACACAATCAATTATCTCCTAACCATACTTGTTCCAAAATTTGAACAAGGTCAATTAACTACCTAATATGGTGTCTTAAAAATAGCTTGATCAGTGGCAAACAGTGATAAGATGCCTCTATGTCTTCTTCTTTGCTCAGGCCTGTGTCCGAAAACATATGATAGGTACGGTAGTACATGCTTGGTTGTCGACCTTCTACTGAGGGCAACCGTACTACGCTCTTCTGTTGCACGACCATGGACAGACCTTGGACGCGGCGTTTGGTCGTTGGTTTACAGTATGGAAAATGGTGCAAAACTTGCAAGGCATAAAATAAATATGTTCCATAAAAGGGTTAGCCTTTGGAAGCAAGGAATACACCACAGAACCGAAAATATGGAGTGCATATGTTTTCTGGGCCAGACTAGCTAGTTTCGGCCAACTAGGCCTCATCAGTGACCCTCAGATATTTTCAAAATTCCACAATGGAATCAATGATCCCAAAGGACAAGAAAATATAATCTACAACCTGCCATTCCCTTCTATTGAAATTCGACCTGTTCAAATCTTCAAGGTAGAAGATGGTATTCGTTATTAAATGGTTTATGCTAAAACATTTTAATGTTTTGCACTTTGTACAGTATAGTCGAAGTATAAATCCCGAAAACGATTACCTTGCAAATAGGACAAAGCGTAAAACTGAACGTTATTCCGGCACCAACCCATTGATTGTCAAGCACTCTTTTTACACAGTGAAGATGGAATAAATGCGTGCATTCCAGCTTAAAAACAAACATGAAAAGAACATAAAATGATTAAAACAATAAAATGCCTATAAATGAGTTTGTATTCTTATCAGAATAATCACATAACACTGCGACACAGGAAAAACGTCAGTGATTTGAAACTTGATGGTGCGTTTACCATGGCTGAAAACCTGTATGGATTTTTCCCACAGTTGCAGCTATCAATTTAGTCATGATAATTTAGGGAGGATTTTCTTATTTTATCTTTAACTTAAGTGTTGTTTGTACTCGTTAGAATCGCATCGATGAAGTGATTTGGATTAGTATAAACAACATACTTTTGTTTCATAGTAGGTCAAATCCACTGATACTAGTTTTTGATATAACAGATGGTCGCTACTGCAGAATGCTACAATTTAGGAGAAATTCCGTGAAAGGAGTCGGAAAATCCATGACTATCATAAAAGGGAAAAACTGATTCAATACATTGTACAGAAATTATCAAAATAGACAAATGGAATGAGAAACCATTTGCACAGCAAAACTATCATATTCTCGTTTAGAGAAAATAAATGTGAAGGGTATTTAACATTTTTAATAGATATTTAGTATATTTTTGCGGTGCTATATATCCTCAGAAAAGATAGTATTTGATTTAAGGTATAATGGTTTTACCAATATGATTTCAAAACTGAGACTATGTGTTTGCACAGAAATGATAACCGTAATAGAAGATATGATATCTAAGATTAAATATAATTTCTCTACAACGTACCATATATGTTTTTTCGCATACTTGGCCACAGGTCACTGTGATGTTTTCTTTATGCGTTGTGTCATACTTTTAATGTTACAAGTGGACTCTATTAAGCATTCAGGAGATCAACTAAACAAACGTTAAATTATTAGAAGACTTCACCAAATTATGCGCCTGCCACACAGTCACGAGCTTGTCCACGGTATGCGGCGAGTTATCGATCGTTATGACTTGCCGTACATCCATATCACGTATATCTACGAGTTGTGTCACAAATGTTTGGTCAAAGCTGTACGAGTTCCAAACTACATTTCTGCAATATGTACGGCGAGATATCAGTAGATTATTGCGATACCGTACAAGTTTCTAAAACACTTGTACGAATTCAGCTACATCCGTGCGATATTCATACGATATTCATTCGACCTTTCTACGAGTATGTACGAGTTTGCACGATCACTCACGCGTCTCTACAATTAAGACGACTGACTACGACATTCGTTAGAGGTAGGTACGACAATGTATGAGTCTCGCTCGATTTTCTTCGGTAGATCTATATCACGATTTACGTGCGACTTTCTACGATACAACATGATAACTGTACGATTTCTGAAGCGGTAATACGTACAAGAGATTCGTGTTCATTTAACCTCGAAAGAGAAACATGCATGTATCATGACGCTACAACAATCACTACAAAGACTGCATGTTTCGAAGCAAAGGATGATTAATTTTAAAACAGCAATTAGAGTTGAGTAAATGAATGGTGTCAGAGTCTGTTTCCGAAATGACACTGCATGTTGGAGAAAAACGGGACCTCTTTTGTATTGGACAAACCAGTGATGTCGCCGTAACTCGTGCAAACTCGTAGACAACTGATGGAGAGCCGTACAGTTACCGCGGGTACTTTTAGAAATGTCGTAGTACTTCAATATCGTTTTACGTCGCGGTAGCTCATGCTATGTCGGCGTATCTGGCAGGACGCGGAGAACGTGCATGCTATTTACGAGATCGGTACGACGGTCTATGGGCGAGCTCAGTGTGAGTTTATCTCCGTCCGCTTTAGACAGCGGGTTTATAAGGTTTAAGTTCTCGTGGGCACTCTGTGACAAGCTGCGAGTTATGGAGAGATTTAGAGAGTTGTTCGCGACAACCGCCGTCAGTTGGCGATATCACTTCAAGTTCCCTAAAGATGCTGCGTTTTCATAACTTGTAATGTGTAGTTCCCCAACTCGATATGGTGCGATAGGCCTTTAACGAACTTACTTGCGCCGGGAACAACATTTCCTACAATATGCATGTGCGCAAAGCAAAGACTCAGATTAGGCTGCGCACCCACGGAGTCTGATCAGAGTCTTGGTTGTGTGCTCTAACGATGGCTAATGACCCAATGCTCCTTCATGCAGCAAGAGAAGTCTCTGGAAAGACTATATGGATGTGCAGGCTGATCTGATTCGTCACAGGGCGCACATGTAAATTGTAGGAAATGCTGTGCCCCGGTTCACTGACGACCACCAAAGTCTCAGGCGAGCCTGTGCATGCGCAGTCTCACCGGAACTTTTGCTGCCCGCAGACACATCGACTAAACCTAGAGGTAGTTAAACTCAAGCAGTAATCTATTTAGCGTTATTAGTTTCAGCGCACTCACATTCAAAGAATACAAAGGATCATTTTCTTATAACATTTGTACATTTGTCGGCTCATTTAAGCTATACTCTGAATGAATTTTACCCTTATCCTGCTGCAAAAAAATAGCCGCATCCATTTCAGACTATCCACCAATCAAATTATTTGATATGTTTTCGCTCAGTTCACAAACTGCATGACAGTGTAGATCCTGATCAGATCGTTTCTTCGGCCATCTGGCCTGGATCTACAGTGTTTGCAAAGATAGGGGTAATCGTGTTTAGTGGGATAAGGGTCAAATGCCGTAACTTGTAATATGACAAACAGATATCAAAAATTGAATATGACAATGAATTGTAACCATGATAACAGGAGCTGCCGACAGTATATCCGTATAGCATATTATGCAGTTGTCCTCTGCTGTCTGGGAAACTGAGCTTTCACATCCGTGTAGGCATGGCGGACACGCTTGTTCATCTTTGAAACCAGCACACACATGCCCACAGCCAAGAATCTTTTTACAGGCATTACGGGACCGTTCACGAATACAGGTTTCCGAAAAGGCTGAAAAATTCGGAAACAAAACAGTAAAGCCGAATATGAAACCTGATGAGATAGAGGGCAAAAACAGCCTGAAAAAAAATAATAATGTAACGTTTTATTTTATACTTAAGTTTTGTTTGTTTAATTTGAGGTTTAACGTCCCCGTCAACACTGTATAGGTAAATCCGGAGACGTTGCTTCCAATTTTGTGGGCCTTTTACCCAACATTGAGATGAAATGACAGCTCAAGCCCTGTCGCCCAATGAAACAAATAGGGTTTATAAGCATGGACGGGCCGACTAGCACTGCTTTGCCTGTGCAGGCTTAGATCCGTGTGCGGTCTGTTTCAGCTCTGCGGGAAGTATCATGCAGCGTATCTATTTCGTCAAACCCCGATGGGTGGGGGCCGATTATACTTAAGTTAACACCCAATATAATGTTCAGCAAATACCTTTAAATTGACGAGAAATCGCCATTGAAATGTTTGGATAAAGGCTGACGCTTCAGAAATGCATTAATAATTGCAAATGCAAGCATAAAAGAAAAACTTTTTTTTCAGTGTGAAATATTTTTTCTATTTCATTGTTGAATACTCAAAGTTGTATTTTACCCGTGGCTTTGCCGTGAAATGTAAACGCTAATCCTGTTCAATTTAAGCAAAATACTTCTAAACTCGAAATGTTTTCAAGGGAAAGCAATGCTCCCCCACCCCTCCCACCATAAATGTAACTTGAATACCCATTTTACTTTAATAACTAGGTTAAGGTGACCAAATTGTAAGGTGCAAACAAATCTGTTTTGTCAAAACTATCAGTTTTTGGGAGCCTGTGACCTTAAAAGAAACGGTCATTAAAAAGCTCACGATGATCAAAATCGAATTAAATTTGGTAGGTTGTAATTAAATATTGTAACAATTTTAATCAACATTCATCAATTTTTAAATGAGATAAGGTGCAGACAAGCTTTTTCCCAAAATAGACAGGTTCCTTGAAAATAGGTTAAAGGTCACCAAAATCTAATCAAATCTTTGGTAGGTCACAATATTGTACCAAGTTTGACCAAATATCATGCATTCATGATAGTGTGCAGACGAGCTAAAATTGACAGTTTTGGGTGCATGTGCCTTTGGAAAATGAGGTCAAGGTCACCAAAATCTAATCAAATCTTTGGGAGGTTGCAAAGATATATTGTGTTGCAATGATATATTGTACCACGTTTGACCAAATTTCATTATTTCGTTCATGAGACAGGGTGCAGCCACGCCAAAATCCACAGTCATTTGTGGCTTGTGCCCTTAAAAATAAGGTCAATGTCACCAAAATACGATCAAATCTTTGGTAGGATGCAATGGTATAGTGTACCAAGTTTGACAAATTTCTTTAATTCATTCACGAAACAGGGTACAGACAAGCCAAAATTAACATTTTGCGGGGGCGGGGGGAGAGGCATATGCCCGTGAAAATAAGGTCACGGTCACGAAAATCTAATCAAATCTTTGGTAGATTGCTAAGATATCGTGTACCACGTTTGACCAAATATCAACAATTTGTTCATGAGATATGGTGCAGATAAGCAATAAATTCAGAGTCTTTGCGGCCTGTGCCCTTGAAATTAAGGTCAAGACCACCAAAATCTAAAAAAAAATCTTTGGTATTTGCAATAACATATTGTACCAAGATTGACCAAATTCTATTAATTCGTTCATGAGATAGGGTGCAGACAGGCCAAAATATTCAGTTTTTTTTTTTTATATTTTATTGGGGGGGGGGGGGGGGGGGCAAATGCCCTTTCAAAATAAGGTTAGGTCACGAAAATCTAATAAAATCTTTGGTAGGTTGCAATGATATATTGTACCGAGTTTGACCAAATATCATTTGTTCATGAGATAGGGTGCAGACAAGCCCAACTTTACAGTTTTTGGGGGGCCTATGCCCTTGAAAATACGGTCAAGGTCACCAATTTCTAATCAAATATTTGGTAGGTTGCAATGATATATTGTACCCAGTTTGACCAAATTCTATTAATTCGTTCATGAGATCGGGTGCAGACAAGCCAAAATATTCAGTTTTGGGGGCAAATGCCTTTGAAAATAAAATAAAGTACGCGAAAATCTAATCAAATCTTTAGTAGGTTGCAATGATATATTGTACCAAGTTTGACTAAATATCATCCATTCGTTCATGAAATAGGGTGCAGACAAGCCCTTATTCAGTTTGGGAGTGGGGGGCTGTGCCCTTGAAAATAAGGTCAAGATCACCAAAATCTAATCGAATCTGCGGTATGTTGTTATGATATATTGTAACATGTTTTACCAAAATTCGTCGACGCGTTCATCAGATAGAGTGCAGACAAGCCATTTTCGAAAAAAAATTGAATGTTTTTTGAGGGGTGGGGGGGGGGGTGCTGTGCCCTTAAAAATAAGGTCAAGGTGATCATAACCTTACAACTGTTTTCCCTATCCTAGTGATGTAACCATGCAAGTTTGGTTAGAATCCTTGCATAGGTTAAGGAGAATCGTGCTTCAAACAGGCTACGCCAACGCCGACGCCAACGCAAACGGGATCCGCACCAAAAACAATATGTTCCCTCACGGAGGGGTGGCATAATGACAAATGTTCCTACATTATGTTAAACAACGCCTGCTTTTGAACGCTGAAATTTATTTATACTGGTGTATTCAATCACTCCGGGACGCAGAAAAATCAGAAGCATATGCTGGTTGATTGAAGTTCACTACGCCTTATGAAATACACTTACGGTTCGTTGGCAGTTTCGGGTGAATGATCTGTCTTGGTTCAGCATCTTCGCCATATAATGCATTATGAAAAGCCTGAATAAAGAGATTTAACCATTACAATACCACACCCGTGTGACATATCTCCAAAATGGTGACTTTTTCGATGCAAATTGATATTGTTTCTTATTTATAATTCAAACATGGACTATGGGTGCACTTTAGTGAGGCGGTTCTAAGGTACAGCCAAAACCTATGTCTTGGGGCAGAAATAAGAAAGATAATGTATACCACTGTACCCCCAGTTTGCTCTCTATATATATGACTTTTTCACCTGATGCATCAGTGAGACTTACGGATTAGCCGTTTACAGCCTCAGTAAGGCCTAAAAAGCTGTGTTTCCGCTAACCCGACTGACCTAGATTTTTTGCCGACCCTGCAATTTTTATTGCCATCCATAAAAAAATATATATATCAAGATTTTCTTCCCTACCGACCTTAATAGCTGTCAAAATAACTAAACTTATACTTGAAACCCTGTTCTTTTGCTTCCTTGATGCTTTGAACCTCATTATTTGAATATTTGTAGGTAATATAGTTACAAGTTAGCCGTTTTAATTTTTTTTTCAAACGAATAAAATATACCCGTTTTCGGTACATTAGTGAAAACACAGCTAGTTTTCTTTCAGGCCTAAAGAGATGTTACATCATTATGGTTAATTCAATAGCCATTTAAAATGCATTATGAAAAGCTTAAATTAAGATAGTTTTCACCAATATAGCTTATCCAATACCTGTTAAAGATAATGTACATCATTATTGCTTAGCCACTGCAATATGAAAAGCCTAAATATAATGTGACTTTACCTCATCAAGGCATATTTTTTATACCTCATATTCTGTTAGACAATGATGCATTGTTTCATAGAATATGAATACAGTGAAACTTCGATAACGCGAACACCGATGGTTCATGTACCATGGCTGATTCGAACTACAAAATATTTCTTTGGAAAACATAGCGTCTACTCGACGTCAATCTAAACCATGGTTCTCTACGGGCATTGGTGACGTCAAGGCTGTCCCGCTCTTTGTAGAAAAAAGGCGCCTAAATGATTTTCAGCTTTAGAAGTTTGCCCTATTAGCATTCACGCCCAGTGGTGAGGAGCAAAGAATACAGAAAGAAAAAATAAACTTAATTTTTCTGCTTCTCATGAAAGTATGAACGACAGCGGGTCGCTAGCAAAGTTTACACAAACCCCTTCGGGATTCATTTACTTTTCACGCGACCCATTGCGTTCATATATTCATGAACAGCAGAAAAATAAAATTCATTTCTTAAGTGTATCAAAAATGTGAAAAATATTTAAAGTATAAAAAAAATCATTATTTTTGATTAAGATAATATTTCCCGCCTGAACATCACGAAAACACGCCTATATAATTTTGACCCCCTTGAACCCCACTTTTATACAGTAAAACTTGAGTTTACAGGGGTAAACCGTATTTTTATTATTTCTGCTCTAAAATATAGAGTGTCGGTACTCGTTAGAACCGCCTCGATGAGGCGGTTCTAAAGAGTACCAACAATCTATATTTTGAGCAGAAATAAGAAAAATATCACAATTTTTCATCTAAAAAAATCGATTTTTCGTAGGTAAAGCTTACAATGTATTTGTATAGGCGTGTTTTCGTAATGAAAACGATTTTTGCCCTCGCCGCTCTCCGAAAGGGAATGTAATCCCATGTTTCCCACAAAGAATCAAAACAATATTTCTTACCTGTTTAATATGTTTCCATTCTTCGCCTTTGTTGTAAATTACAATTATAATTTCTTGGATTGGACTACTTGTGTGTAAACTTTCGAACGTAGCAATACACTGTAGCATTGTATAAGCAGAGTCCCCTGGCTGGTATCCCAGAAACCCCGTTCCAAGTGCCGGAAATGCGATGGATTTCATTCCGTCATCATGGGCTTGTTTGAGGCATCGACATACAAAATCACAAAGCACCTAATACAGGAAAGGTTAAGAGAAAACACAAAATGGAAAGGCTTTGGTTTTGTTTGTTTGATTTGAGGTTTAACGTTTGTTTTTATTTGTTTGATTTGAGGTTAAACGTCCCCGTCAACACTGTAAAGGCGATTTTGGAGACGTTGCTTCCAATTTTGTGGGGCTTTTACCCGACATTGAAATGAAATGACTTCTCAAGCCCTGTCGCCCAATGAAATCAATAGGGTTTATAAGCATGGACGGTCCGACTCGTGCCCACCGCTTTGCCTGAGCAGGCTTAGCGTTCCCGTCAACATTGTAAAGGTCATTTTGGAGACGTTGCTTCCCTTCCAATTTTGTGGGCATTTTACCCGACGTTGAGATGAAATGCCATCTCAAGCCCTGTTGCCCAATAAAACTAATAGGGTTTATAAGCATGGACGGTCCGACTCGCACCGCTTTGCCTGCGCAGGCTTAGATCCTCTAAGTGGTTTTCCAGTACTCATGTGCGGGTCGGATTTAGCTCTGCGTGGAAGCATCGCGCAGCCCATATATTTCTTCAAGCCCCGTCGGGCGTGGGCGTAAAACGAAAAATATATGGAAAGGCAGGAAGAACATCATTCCACAAACACACCCCCTAGACCCCACTTTAAGTATAGTGAAGCTGGGGTTTACAGGGGGTATACATTATTACATTATTTTCATATTTCTGCTCGTAAACATAGATTATGGGTACATGTTAGAACCGCCTCGCCGAGGCGGTTCTAACTAGTACCCACAATCTATGTTTTGAGCAGAAATATGAAAAAATTACAGGGTTTTTTTTTTTATCATGAAATTTTCAGTTTTGGTAGAAAAATTTTCTATGTATTTGGATAGGCTCATTTTCGTAAAATGACTTCTGAAACGAGTCTGTATATCACATAACGATTTTTTTTGTGTGTGTGTGGGGGGGGGGGAGGGGTGTGTGTGTGTGTGTGTGGGGGGGGGGTTACGGCCCTTTCAAGATTATTACACTCGTATCGGGCCGATCGTTAATCAGAGGTGGACGAAAACCGTAGTACCCGGAGAAAAACCATCTGACTTTCCGATGCTGAACTTGGCGTCTCAAATGTGACCCGAGCCAGGCTCGAACCCAGAGTGGTGAGGGACCTAATGATTAAGAGTCAGCGCTCTTATCCACTTGGCCACGGAGGCCTGTCATAACGATTATAAATCGTGTTTTACTGCCGAAAAGTCCAAAAAGAATTTAAACAGAAGGGTTCTCGACGATGGCGCCATGACACTATTAGCCAGAAGCAATTTATAGCACCATGACACTATTAGCCAGTAGTCATTAACGGCGCCATGACACTATTAGGCTGTAGCCATTTATAGACACATGACACTATTAGGCTGTAGCCATAAATGACGCCATGGCATTATTAGCCAGCAGCCATTAATGGCGCCATGACATTATTAGCCAGTCGCCATTGATGGCGGCATGACATTATTAGCCAGTAGGTATTAATGGCACCATCACACAATTAGCCAGTAGCCATTAATGGTTCTATGACACTATTAGCCAGTAGTCATTAACCGTATCTTACATTTTTTGATTTACATAATAAGGGTGGCTTTAGATTTTCCTGTGTTGTACCGTTCCATCGGTTTTCGTTTAACCCTTATCTTGCTGTTCACGACAACCCCTATCTTTGCAAACAGTGTAGGTCAAGATCAGATGGCTTCTGGAGAAGCCATCTGATCAGGATCTACACTGTTTGGCATTCAGTTTATGAATTAGTAGCAATAAATTACATCAAGTAATTTGATTGGTTGATAGACAGAAATGGGTGTGGCTTAAATGAATATTCAACAAGATAAGGGTTAATACAAACATGACCTCTGAAATTAAAATACAGCGAAACTTTGATAACTCGAACGAGGATGGCTCGTACACCTCGGCTAATTAGAACTCGTTCTGGAGTCCGTAGAGCATATTTCTCATAGTTCAAGTTAACTATATCTTTAGGCTAATTCGGCATTACGATAACATATCCGTGTGATATAGTGCATTTTTCAAACTTCAAAAAAGGTAATTTTTCTGATGAAAATTTATCATATTTTTCGTATTTACACTTCAAACATAGGTTCTAACGAGTACCCACAACCTATGTCTAGGAGCAGAAATAAGGAAAATAAAGTTTACCCCCCTTAACCCCAGTTTTCTTTATATAAAGTGGGGTTTAGGGGGGTCTTCATTTAACGGACTTGTTCACGTGACGGGGGTTGTTGGTTGAGGCAAAGATGCCGTGTATCTTGCGTCACTGGGGCGTCCAACTGACATTTACTTGCAGTTGGGCAAGGCCTGCTGTCCTTGCAGCAGATAAGGGTAGAGGGGGAGTGTTGTTTTCTTCTGTTTCTGCACTTCCGTTCATTTTCCTCTTTCTCACCTGTCCCTCACTTCCATCTCCTCTGCTATCTCTTCCATCTGTTTTCTCCCTTTCTCTGGGAGACGACACAGAATGACCCACAAGGGTTGGCGTGTCGTTAACCCCAAATGATCAAACAGTTAGGATAATTAGTGAAGTTTTTCTTTTTTGATTTCATCTTGACAAGGTATATTGTGTGTACTCATTAGAATCGCCTCAACGAGGCGATTGCCGGCCTCGGTAGCTCATTCGGATGTGCGTCTGACTGGTGATCAGGAGGACGCGGGTTCCATGCCTGCCGGGGTCGGCAACATTCTTTCTTGGAGATTGATCATGGAATCTTTTCTACGGTCATTCTCTCCCGTCCGCTGATTCAAGAAGGCAGTTGTTAGTTTCTGAAGAATGTGCGCTGTTCTGGTCAATCGCTTACGTATAAGCCTGCCCAGGAAAAGTGTTGAATGGTAAACTGACCGGCTCAAAAATGACCTAAAATAGTGTTGACTACTGTTAAACTCCAAAACAAACAAACAAATACCGGGAGACAACACAAAATGACCAACAAGGGTTGACGTGTCGGGTGTTTCTTTCTGATTTCATCTTGAAAAGGTATATTGTGTGTACTCATTAGAATCGCCTCAACGAGGCGATTCTAATGAGTACAAACAACATTCCTTTTGTTGTAGAAGATCCAAAAGTTACCCTATAATCGTCCCCATTGACGCTCTGATTAACCCTCAGCAGATCGAACTACCCCTTACTCGAACATGTGGACTTTGTCACGTGTGTGTTCGAGTTATCGGAGTTTGACTGTTTGCATGACTTAAGTTACCTCGAGTACAACCTCGTGTTCGCTGGACTGACAGAACGGCAGCGTACCGTGGTATATCTTCTTACACCTCAGTCTGTGTCCCACCGGTAACAGCCACCTGTCCATATTTAATGCCTTTTGGATACTTTCTTTTTGCATTCCTCTTTAAGAGGACAGCCCAGCAGCTTGTAGGATTGCTTTTGATATGCTTCCTGTATTTAAAGTAAGGTCTTTTACTGTATTGTTGACTATGACATCAGCCTGGAAAACACAAAGATCGAGACAGTAAATATGTTATATAAAAGGGTCATCCTTAGGGAAGCAAGGAATACATCAGAGAACTGGAAAATAGGACTGCGTGATTATCTAGCTGCAGAGAGAGAGAGAGAGAGAGAGAGAGAGAGAGAGGAGAGAGAGAGAGAGAGAGAGAGAGAGAGAGAGAGAGAGAGAGTGAGAGAGAGAGAGAGAGAGAGAGAGAGAGAGAGAGAGAGAGAGAGAGGAGAGAGAGAGAGAGACAGAGATAGAGAGAGACAGAGAGAGAGAGTTTTGTTTGATTTGAGGTTAAGCGTCCCCGTTAACACTGTATGTCATTTTGGAGACGTTGCTTCCAATTTTGTGGGACTTTTACCAACGTTGAGATGAAATGACATCTCAAACCCTGTCACCCATTGAAACCAGTTGGGGTTTATAAGCATGGACGGACCGACTCGTACCGCTTTGCCTGGGCAGACTTAGATCCTCTAAGCGGTTTACCAGTACTCGGATGCGGTCGGTTTCAGCATCATGCAGCGCATCTATTTCTTCAAACCCTGATGGGTAGGAGCTTCTGAGAGAGAGAGAGAGAGAGAGAGAGAGAGGAGAGAGAGAGAGGAGAGAGAGAGAGAGAGAGAGAGAGAGGAAGAGAGAGAGAGAGAGAGAGAGAGAGAGAGAGAGAGAGAGAGAGAGAGAGAGAGAGAGAGAAGAGAGAGATTATGTCTACTCATTAGAATTGTGACGATTCCTATGAGTACGCACACCATCACTTTAGTTTGGAGCAGGCCGAAAAGATAGCCTTATCTAATGTCGATTTGCATTGGTTAGCATTTGGTTTTACGTAGTTCACAACGCTTGTTCATTGAGCAAAATAGTATATTTTTTGACAAAACAATTGAAAAAAATGCAATTGTATTGAAAATTGTCATTTGGGAAGGTAACTCGTCGGTGTTAAGGTCGCAAATTCCGTTTAAGGGCTCCACTGACGCGTCACCGTAAAAGGAAATTTCCGACCGTAAACCCGCCGATTTACCTCCCCCAGATGACAATTTTGAAAACAGTTATCCCCTAAGTGACTCAAACACAGACAGCTCGTTAAATGGCATTACTTATGTAAACTCGTTACGGGCCTCCGTGGCCTAGTGGTTAAGAGCGCTGACTCTTGATCATTAGATCTCTCACCGCTGTGGTTCGAGCCTCGCTCGGGTCACATGTGAGACGCCAAGTTCTGCAACGGAAGGTCAGGTGGTTTTTCTCCGGGTACTCCGGTTTTCGCCCACCTCTGATTAACGATCGGCTCGATATGAGTGAAATAATCTTGAAAGGGCCGTAAAACCAAACCAAAAAAAAAAAAACAACAAAAAACAAGCTCCTAGAGAATCTTCCTACAGCTCAAGATAGCTCTACATTACGATATTCAGGAAAGTTTTTCCAACTTCATCATGAAAAGTTGCGTTGCGTGTACTCATTAGAATCGCCTCAATGAGGCGATTCTAATGAGTACACACAACATAAAGTTATTTTACGGAAGAACTTCCCTGACGAAATAGATTGGGCTATAAGCAGAGCTGAAACTGACCACACATGAGTACTGGTAAACCGTTCAGTTTAAACATATTTATTGCAACTCAATAATGTAAGGGATTGGGCCACAAGGTCTCACAACATTAGTTACCGGCCTCCCCCTAAAACCGATTAGAAGGCCTAAGGTTGTGGTGCTAGTCAGACCGTCCAATGCATATTAGCTCTATTTGTTTCATTGTGCGGCAGGGCTTGAGATGTCATTTAATCTCAATGTCGAGTAAAGTCCCACGAAATGGAGGCAACGTCTCCAAAAATGACCTTTATAGTGTTGACGGGGATCAACGCTCTACATTTAGAATATTTCAGGAAAGTTTTTCTAACTTCATCTTGAAAAGGTATGTTGTGTGTTCTCATTAGAATCGCCTCAATGAGGCGATTCTAATGAGTACGCACAACATACTTTTATAGAAGATCAAAAAGCTATCCCCGAGCCATATCCATTACGCCTCCTGGCGCTATGAAGAACTCTCAATAGCTGGAACTTTCCTGTTCCGATCAAAATGTTCATGGTCCAAAAAGGGTGTTCATGTTATTGCGGTTCGACTGTCAGTTATCAAACATATTCTCGGTACGTCTTCCTGTCTGCAGCGATCCCTACCCTGAACAGCCTCAATAGCTCCCTCTTCTATTCTGATCTTCATAATCACCAGAGTGGTCTACCTCTGGTTTTTCACAGGTGACAAAAATCTGTGACTGCCACTGGAAACAAAGAAAATAAATGAACACTCTTTTGGAATAATTATGCTTCAGTAAAAGGGGAGAAACAAGGAAACTTTTTAAATTTTTCATTATTTCTCCATAAAACAGTCAAACTTCGATGGCTCGAACCCCTTTGGGACCATGGAAATTTTGTTCGAGACAGCGAAGTTCGAGCCACTGTTGCATACTTCCAAAAAAACATAACGGGGTATTTTTGGACTTCTTTTCGGTGTTCTGTAACATAAATGTATGCTGTGTGTACTCATTAGAATCGCCTCGTTGAGGCGATTCTAATGAGTACACACAACATACATTTTGCAAGATTAAAGTCGAAAATCTCCTTATTTATCTATCCCACACTTTTTCTTATGCAGAGGAATTCCCTAGGGCTCAAAAATGGGTTCGACTCAGCCATGGTAAACGAGCCTTCGGGTGTTCGTGACACCGAAGTTCTACTGTATGTTGTAAGCAACATGTTTAAGCCCCTTGACGTAACCACAAAACATGTTTCTATATTGTCACTTTTCTTTCTCTGGGAGACGAACACAAAATGGCCCACAAGGATTAACGTGTCGTTAAACCCCAATATAATCAATCATTCAACACGAACTATACGTTGTGGGGAAAACGTTCACGTCATGTTAGGCTCTCGGACCCACAGTAAGATATATGGTTGTATCCCCGGGTTTTCCTGGAGTGTACCTAGCTGGGGGTCTGAACCCAGAACAATGCTTTAGGTGTATTAAACCGGAGTCTATACGGGCGCCTAGCTGGGGGTGGGGTTTGAACCCAGATTATGTTTTAGGCACTGTTTTTACCAGGGTTTACGCGAGCTCGTTCGAGAAAGCAAAATTAGCCGGTGTTGATGTAAACAGTGTGTCATTTTGAAGAAAGTGATGAAGAAATGTAGCTATTGTTGTTTTTTGTTGATGAGGGATTCTTGTCGAATATATTAGTGGGCATGGAATAGAAATAATCAAAACTTTGCACGATTCTGTGCATGTTAAAACAGAAGAGGTGCAAAACTGCCATTTACTTACCTGTTCATATATCCTGTGTCTGTGTCAATAGACACAGTATATATCAAGCCTATCCAAACTTTTTGGTCATTTTTGACAAAAATAACCCTGTACCGGCACGGCCTCCTTTGGGCAATATATAATATGGAAAATAATTGCCATTGCGCAATTAAAAGCCTACACAATTCTCTGCAATATAGCGGGCGATTGTTCGACAAACATCAGTAAAACTTAAATCAATAATTTCATTGCTTAAATTTTATATTATTTGATTCATGTTCAAGGCATAATTTCACTTGATGAGCCCTATTCATTTTCGAATCAAAGCACTGACGGTACTGGTGGGTCGATTGTCTCTGACCTGAAAAAAATGGTCCTGAATGGAGATTTAGGCGGTTTCCTATAGCCCTTAAGTTCCTGTATCAATGCAAACAGTGCAGCCCTGATCAGACGCCGCATTCTGCGGCGTCTGATCTGGGTCTACACCATTTATCAAACCCAAATTATCATTCCAGTCTAGATTCTAGTCAACACTCTTAAGCAACAATATGGCCTCAAAGCGATTAGAATAACGCGGCTATTTTCTATAAATAATCATTACTATGGATTTCCTACAACGTGGATATCAACAACGAAAAGCTACTGTGCTTGGTAATTTGAATCGACTGACAAACTAATTGATTCGAAAAATGGGTTTTGCCTACTGTTAAACAGATGTAGCCGGAACAATTGTGTTATCAGTGAACAGTCCGTGAAAACTAAAGATGCTTGTAAACGCAAGGGACAAGTAAGTTTACAAATATGTGCTTTTATTTTACCTTTTATTTTCTTTTTTTTTTTTCTTTTTTTTTTTTTTTTTTGGCTCAAAACATGGATTGTGTGTAATCGTTAGAGCCGCTTCATTGTGGGCCCCCGCCATCGGGGCTTGCAAAAATAGATTGAGCTCTATGGTGCTTCCACACAGAGCTGAAACGCCCGCAAATGAGTACTGGTAAACCGCTTTCTTCCCAGGCAAAGACCGTCCATGGCATATTAACTTATTTGTTTCTCTGGGGCGGTGGGGCTTGAGACGTCATTTCATCAGTGTCCTCAGTATATAGAAGAGGCATAATATTAAGGACTTGTTAGCCCAATCTTGGAATATGATAGTTGTATCTGGGACCCCAATGGAGTAGTCCTTATTGAAGAAATTGAAAAAGTTCAGAATGGAGTTGCTAGATTTGTAACAAGCATTTGATGCTTTGAAACTGTGTGTATGACTGGAAAATTGGGCCCCGGCAAGCGATTTGGTACTTATCGCTTATGCGAGCAGCGAAGGTTCAGGCGGAGCCTGCGCATCCGCGCCGTCTCGCCAGAACCTTCGCTGCTCGCTCATACAAGCAGTGAATCAAGAGGAACCTTCAGACAGAAAAAATAGCCCTGGCCCCTCTGAATGGCTGGGCATGCGCAGTTAAAACTTGTCATGACGGAATGCTCGAAGACACAAATTCGCTTGGCGGGGTTCAATTAGGAAAAGTGTCTCCCAAGGAGAGGAGAAGAGAAAGTAGGCTCATATTATACAAAGGTCTAAAGGGCGTTGCCAGCATTCCTACATACCAGGTATAGGCGCTGTACAATTCACCATCCATTGGCGTTTCAGGCCCCTACTGCAAGAACTGACATTTACAAAAATTCTTTTTTCCCTCGGACCATTAGCGGATTCATTTCCACAGCTGGAGGTGCTGAGGATAGTGTAGCTAATTTACCTCTTTGGTGAGAGCTAGGGACTAACTTCCCATTCAACCCATTTTTACCAGAAACCCCAAAACGGGTAGCCTGTCAAACCGTGGAGGCCCAGATTTGCCACGGCGTCTGATCAGGGACTCCACTGTTTGCTAAAAGTTCAGCCATTTTCCAAATAAATTTTGATGAAAACACAACCTGACACCCCTAAATTTTGAAATTGACTCCTGCCATATATAAGGAGGAAGATTCCATTTGGTACAAAAAGAGTTAACAGGTCCTGGTGTATGAATATCATTTGGCGTGTCTTCATTAACATTCTGATCTCGGTGTTGGGTAAAAGTCCCAAAAATTCGAAGCAATTTCTCCTAAATGACCTAATTAGCGTTGAAGGGGACATACAAACAGATCGCTTCATTGCATAATCTATGTTCGTAGCAGAATTGAATTGCTGAGAAAAAAATCAAAACACTGACAGCATTGGTAGAGCTATTGTCTCTGTCTGTAGGCCGGAAATATGGTCTGAACGCCATCGCGATAACAAGTCCGTGAAACGAAGATCCCTCTAAACCCCACTTTATATAGAGAAAAGTGGGGTTTATGGGGTGTCACATTATCTGCCTTATTTTTGCTCAAAAACATAGATCGTGGGTACTCGTTAGAACCGCATCATTGAGGCGGTTCTAACGAGTACCCACAATCAATGTTGAAAGCAGAAATAAGAGAGCTGTTGTCATTTTTTACCTAAAATTTGTCACTTTTGACACCACGTTGGACGCCATTATTTCACACGGACATGTTTTCCGAACGGCGGTGGGGACTTAAATTTAGACTTGTTCATGTAATACTTCAGCTCCTGTTCTTACGGCAAACAGTCTAGACCCTGATCTGGGTCTACACGTTTTGCCGAGCCCACACATAATTCCAGCCCTGAACCGGCCTCGGTAGCTCAGGCGGATGCGCGTCTGACTGGTGATCAGGAGGGCGCGGGTTCGATACCTGCCGGTGTTGGCAACATTTTTTTTTTCGAGGAGATTGATCTTTTCTATGGTCATTCTCTCCCTTCCGCTGACTCAAGAAGGGCAGTTGTCAGTTTCTGGCGAAAGGCTGTGCACTGTACTGAATAGCCGCTTACGTATAAGCCAGCCCAGGAAAAGTGTGGATAGGTAAACTGACCGGCTCAAAAATGACCTGTAATAGTGTTGACTGGGCCGTTAAACTCCAATACAAACAGACAAACAAATTCCAGCCCTCCCAGCAGGCACATGGCGTATTTATGACGTCACATCAACGTCGGTACAACGCCATGACGTTTATTCAACGTCACATCAACGTCGGTGCAACGTCGTGTGACGTTGCACCGACGTTGATTTGACGTTGCCCTTGCGACGTGTGCCTGCAGGGCTGATTCGTTAGATAACCCTCTTACGCAACATTCTGACGTCACAGCGATAAGATATATCCCGGCTTTTTCTATAAATAACCGTTACATTGATTTAAGAAATAGATCAGCTCTAACTGTGATTTGTTGTGTAATAAATCACAGTTTTAGTTTATACTAATTTATTTTAGTTCGATTGCGATGAAAGCTTTAAGCTTATTGAATCGCTCTCGAACACTCATTCCGGGTGTTTTCACGCGCGCGAGAAAGAGAGGCAGTGGCTTTTACACCACTGCTACCCATTTACACCTGGGTGGTGTGGGGCAGTGTCATTACGTGTCTTGCCCAAGGACACACCTCGATACCGGTGGCGGATTCGAACGCACAACCTCTCGATCATGAGTCGAACGCGCTAACCACTGCGCTATCGAGGCTGACAAAAGTGATCACAGTTTTGAGGTCAGTTGTAAAGTAGACAAATCACGAGCGCGTAGCGCGCGTGATTTGTCTACTTACAACTGACCGCGTAGCGCGCGTGATTTGTCTACTTACAACTGACCGACAAACTGTGATTTATTACACAACAAATCACTGGCTACAGCTGATCTATTTCGATACTAACACGCTGAAAATCGGCAATAATGTTGTTCTTTCCTTCAAAATCTCACAACTTTTCGCCATTGTTGGGAAGAAATCCCGCTAAAATTATCGACTGAAACACATGCATTTATATCCTTTTCTAATGTTTTAATTGCGAGAAAATGCCGTTACACCGTCTAACGTCAAGTAAATCGACTAGTGACGTCATAAATTTGCAGTTTTTAATGACGTCACACGTCACGCTCTTGCGAGCTGTGATTTGTTGCAGAATAAAACACAGTTGTTTTGCATTGCCTATATAGGCGCGCTGTGTTAGAATTTCCTATCAATCAGTGATAGTCACGGTGGTAGTCGCGTGGACATCAATAACGAAAAGCTACTGGGCTTAGTAGATAAATAGAGAATACCAGGTGAGTGTCTTTTGATATCAAGTTTATCAGGCAAGGCTTCGAGAACGCTTGTAGAATCGCGAGGCTTGCCGAGCGATTCTACATGCGTTCTCGAAGCCGAGCCTGATAAACGTGATATCAAACGACACGAATCTGGTATTCTATTTATCAGTTTATCCCTTGTACACTTTTAAATTAGCAATTTACGATCAGTTATCGATGGTCCTCAGTGCATCCTAACATTCTTGCGGTCGATACATTCAGTATCAGCTGACATCAGTTTTTCCTATGACATTTTTTCAAGTATTATTTTTTCATTTTCTTTTCCAATAATAATAATAATAATAATAATAATAATAATAATAATAATAATAAAAATAATAATAATAACCTTTATGCCATTTTTTTCAGTAGTCCGCCTCATTCATAAAAGTGCAATGTCACGTTGACGTGATAAAGCTCACTTGTCCTGAGATAGCATATATTTATCAGGTCAATGTATTACAATGCAATATATATAGGGTGTAACTGATAAACAGTCAATCCAAATACTGGGATTTGCCTACATAGCGGATCTTACATGAGTATTCATGTATTATTGAATTTATTAAACGAGATGAGGAAAAGGGATAAAATGCGAGGCTCTGCCGAGCATTTTATTCCTATTCCTCAACGAGTTTAATAAATTCAATAATACATGGACACGATTGCAAGATTCTATTTATCATATGACATTTAAAACGCATTTTATTCTCGATTTTTGACAGAAATGTCAATATTCCGCCATTAGTAAACGCGACGTCGTTAAGAACGTCGTACATGTAACGTTACGGGTTGTATCTAACTAATTTGCATATTTGATCCACTAGTAGATGATCGAACTTATTACATGGCGTTATTACTCTCTCAAACGCGACGTCATATGATAAAATAAAATAAAATATAGCCCGAACGATTGTGACATCAGTGAACAAGTTCTTGAAAATCGATCTATATACCATTATAAACCTGGCTATACAGATTTAACAGGAGTATACAAGGGTATATTCTTATATTTTCCAATATTTGCTCAAAACATGAATTGTGCGTAGTGGTTAGAACCACCTCATTGAGGTGGTTCTAAGGAGTTCGCGCAATCTCTATTTGTAGCAGAAATCAGCTACCATCAGAAAAAAATACCTAGCAGGCACGTGTAAAATGTGCATTCTTTTATACCTTTTAAAAACTTACCAAGCAGGAAACGTCGTGACGTTTATGCAACGTCACATCCTTGTAAAAATTACAATTTGTAGCTAGCATTGTTGTTTCAGGATGTATGTCCTTGCACATTTTTTCATTTCCCAACATCCTTAACTCTTCTCGTGAAAATATGGTCCTGGTCGCTAACCCGTGCCCTCTCCCGTTGGAAATGCAATGTGACTTCGTGGGTTCAACGGCCGGGATCAGATTTTTTATCAGATTTTTGATAGTAACATTATGAAACATACAACGCTGCATAAACAGTCCAGATAACAATTTGCATGAATCGAACGTCATCATCATTTACGTTGAAAACCTCCTTTTGTTATGAAATGTTGAGTATGTTCATCTTTTTCTGTGTGCACTTATACTATAACTCTGTCTTTGCTATACTATCTGTCCCCCATACTGGTGATCGACCTTATTATCATGTGTCCCTGCGGCGTGTGGATCCGTTTAGTCTGATTGAAAATGGTCCTTACATCCCAGACAGGCGGCTTGGACTGCTCCTGATTTTCCTACAGTTCTTATATTGTAGTACATAATGCCTTGTAAAATGAAGTCGGACGGTCTGGGCGGCTTTTCTGGGATTACAAGTACCATTGGTCTCGGAAGTCGTAAACATATTACATTCCGTGGATTCCATTTTTTGGCTCTGTCCATTGTTCTGGCAACACTACATTCCAATAACAGTTGCGCATGCCTTAGTCTGATTCTAGCACTCCAACGTAGCAACGTTATGTATAAAAATATCAAACGTCCATACCGTCGTGTCTTAAGCTGTAACAAGAATGCTACATTCTGTTGTCAATTCATGACTTCATTGCTCCAACGCTTACTCTTTGGCTCCTTTGTCTTATTTTGTTAAGCGGAGACATACAACTAAACCCAGGTCCAGACTCTATCGAGGATAGTCCTGATACGGTTTCCAGTTGCTCGTCTAGCTTGGTTGATACTCTCTCCAATCACCTAAGTATCTTGCACCTAAATATTCAGAGTATCGTACCCAAGCTGGATCTCATTGAAGGTGAAGCAGCAGCATATGACGTCCTTGTTTTCTCTGAAAGTTGGCTTAACCCCGGCATATCGAATACAAGTATCTGCATCGAAGATTTTTCTCCACCTTATAGATTAGACAGGTCCGATCGCCCAGGCGGAGGTGTCATTGTTTATGTTCGCGACACACTATCTAGTAAACGTCGACCCGACCTGGAAATCCCGGGTCTCGAGGCTGTGTGGGTCGAGATTCAAATACAGTCCAAAAACGTCCTTGTCGGAGGGTTCTATAGGCCCCCCAACAGTAGCGCTAATTATTTTAATTCCATTAACGAAAGCATCGATAGGGCATACAATACTAACATAGGAGATATAATCGTACTAGGAGATTTTAACATAAATATGCTTAATCAAAATAACAACAAAATAAAACAATTAATGCAAGAATATAATTTGAAACAGTTAATAGATGAACCTACAAACTTCACAGAACATTCGTCTTCACTCATTGACTTGATACTCGTTCGAAACAAAAACAATATTTTAACAAGCGGTGTCATTGACACATTCATACCTAATCCAATTAGATACCACTGTCCTACTATTGTAATATTGAAATTCATACGGCCTAAAAATAAATCATTTAAACGGAAAGTATGGAATTATAAACTGGCCGACTTTGATATATACAGAGAAACTTTAGCTAGCTACAATTTAGAAGAAAAAGTAAACTCATCCACCGACATTGATGAAAATATCAATCACATTAACGCAGCTATTACGTCTGCTGCCGAGCAAGCTATACCCAACAAAGTCGTTACAATAAGACCTGCTGAACATCCATGGATAACATGCCAAATCAGAAATCTCGTTAGAAAGCGAAAACGTACATATAGGAAATTTAAGAGAACATCCAATGCTAACCTTTGGGAAAAGGACAAGCTTATTCGCAACAAAATCGCATCACTTATTAGAACGTCAAAAAAGCACTATTTTGAGAAGCTGGATGCGTTACTCTCGTCAGAAACAACCAATATGAAAATATTTTGGAAAACATCCAAACAATTGCTCAACATTGGAAAATCAACACACAACATCCCTACGCTGTACCTAAATAATGAATACGCAGAAAATGATATTGACAAGGCCTCTATGTTAAATAGTTATTTTGCTACTCAGTCAACTGTTGTTGATGACAACCAGCCACTGCCCCGGCCTCCCCCTATAGAGTACAGCCTTCAGACTATTGTTATAACAAGTCAGGAAGTTAAAGACGTCCTCCTGAACCTCAATGTTAATAAAGCCTATGGTCCAGATTTAATTAGCCCCCGCCTCCTTAAGGAAGGTGCAGTTATTCTTGCCTCCCCTTCTCAACAGTTTTCAACCGCTCTCTTGACCAGGGTTACTTTCCTTCTCCGTGGAAAGATGGAAATTTAACACCAATTCATAAGAAAGATGATAAGTCATTACCATCAAATTACCGTCCAATTACTCTCCTTAGTTCACTTGGAAAGACAATGGAACGTTGCGTACACAAACACATGTACAACTATGTACTCGAACATCTAATTCTCACTCCGTATCAATCCGGATTTGTGCCGGGCGATTCCACTACATATCAGTTACTCCATACGTACCACACCTTCTGTAATGCCGTGGACGATGGTAAAGAAGTAAGAGCAGTATTTTGCGATATCAGCAAGGCCTTCGATAGAGTCTGGCACAGGGGCCTTTTGCATAAGTTATCCGGTATCGGGTGCTCGGACAGGGTGATCAAATGGTTTGCGGGCTATCTCTCTGGACGAAGGCAGCGTGTCGTACTTAATGGACAAACATCTGACTGGACTCATGTTCAAGCCGGCTTACCCCAGGGCTCTATCTTGGGACCCTTACTCTTTTTAATATACATAAACGATATAGTGGAAAATATTGGCTGCTCTATACGGCTGTTCGCAGACGATACGAGTCTGTATGTCATTGTAGAGTCTCCTCAGACAGCTGCAAATTTCATGAACTCTGATCTTGACACTATAAGCGTCTGGGCAACTGACTGGTTAGTCACTTTTCACGAAAGAAAAACTTTCTCAATGGTCCTTTCTCGAAAACTACACCCTCCACAGCATCCACCGATACTTATGAATAATATAATCTTGCCTGAAACAGAGAATCACAAACATCTCGGTCTTACCTTTACAAAGTCATGCGCGTGGTCTAATCATATCCAGGATATCTCCTCCAAAGCTTGGGTACGACTGAATTTGATGCTAACACTGAAGTTCAGGGTTAGTCGGAAATCTTTAGAGCGAATTTACGTTACTTTCATACGGCCACTGCTTGAATACTGTGATGCAGTCTGGGACAATTGCTATGTCGATAATAAGAAACAACTAGAATCTATCCATGTAGAAGCCGCTGGAATTATAACTGGCTCTGCAGCATTGAAAGACTATTCTCAGAATTAGGTTGGGAAACTCTCCAGTGCCGCAGGAACAAACATAAATTGATCATTTTCTACAAAATCATCAACGGGCTTACCCCTGACTATTTAACTGATCTTGTTCCTCCCTTGATACATGAGACCACCAGATACAACCTTCGAAATTCAAATGACATCCAAACTATCCACTCCAACTCAAATCTGTTTTATAATTCCTTTTTCCCATCAACAATTCGAGCATGGAATAACTTGTCAGATGAAATCAAGCAAAGTACATCAGTCGCATCATTCAAATCTCGTCTGAACGGAGACATCACACAACCACCCAAATACTATAATACCGGCTGACGAAAAGGTCAGATACTGCATTCAAGACTACGAACGGAATGTAGCTCGCTTAACTCCCACCTGTTTAGAAAGAATATCGTTGCCGACCCCTCTTGTCAGTGTGGAGCTTTTGAAAGCCCACATCACTTCTTTTTCGACTGTCCCAGGTACCAGGCTGCAAGGACGAGATACTTACCCATTAAGTTAAACCACCTCACATCCCGTGACCTTCTATTCGGACTCTTCAACAAAACACCACAAGAAAACGAAGTTCTCTTTAACCAAGTACAAGAATTTATTCTTAAATCCGGCCGGTTTTCATGACAAACCCGAGACCAAGATTAGATTACGGTACACTTATGGAAGATTATTCTAGATATTCGGAGATACACCCATTGCTGGCGCACATTATGGGAACGTCGATCACCTACGCAACGTTGTATCTTAACATCTCTCTCTCTCTCTCTCTCTCTCTCTCTCTCTCTCTCTCTCTCTCTCTCTCTCTCTCTCTCTCTCTCTCTCTCTCTCTCTCTCTCTCTTTCTCTCTTTATTGACACCGCCATTCTCACATACTTACTTTGTATGGTCCACAATGACGCAGGAGATGATTTATTTAAGCCTTGGCTTACCTTCAGATCCTGCACCATATGTATGTATTCCATATTGCTGTTGTAAATAATTTGCTAATAAAATACTGTTTAAACCAACGTCACATCCCAGCAGGCACATGACGTAATAGTGACGTCACATCGACGTCGGTACAACGTCATGACGTTAATACAACGTCACATCAACGTCGGTGCAACGTCATGACGTTGCACCGACGTTGATTTGACGTTGTCCTAGCGAGGTGTGCCTGCTGGGATCTATGTCGGTGCAAAGTCACAAGTTGCTCCATGTGACGTTGCACCGACGTTGATTTGAGAATGACCATATTAACTTCCTTGTAACAACGGATGTCGTTCAATGACATTTAAATAATTCTTCCGATTGTACTTGGCATACTGGACAAAACACTGACAAAAACAAGTTTCAAATCGTTATATAACCATTTTATATATTCCACGGAGTAGGGGCCTCCGTGGCCTAGTGGATAAGGGCGCTGACTCTTAATCATTAGGTCGCTCGCCGCTGTGATTCGCGCCTCGCTCGGGCCACATGTGAAACGCTAAGTTCTGCAACGGAAGGTCAGGTGCTTTTTCTCCGGGTACTCCGGTTATCGCTCACCTCGTATTAACGAAAAGAATGAAATAATCTTGGAAGGGCCGTAAAACCAAAAAATAAAAAATATGCCCTCCGTTTTATATACATATAACGGGTTATACACAATCAGTTATCCTACCTTTACTGGGCAGAAACACTAGTCCGTATTTGCACTAAATGTCTTTCCAATGGGTGCCTGTTGAAAGAAAAGAATGTATATAATGTTGAATAAATAGTTTTAAATATCGATCCATTTTACTCAGTTGTTCAATTACTAAAAATTAAATAGCCTTTTTTTTTCAATTAATTTTGAGGGGGAGGGGGCATCGGGGTTAGGGGAAGGATTAAGGCTGCGTGATGCTTCCACGCAGTGCTGAGACCGACGGCACGGCAAATGAGTACTGGTAAAGCGCTTCGAAGGTCTAAGCCTGCCCAGGCAAAGTGGTGATGTAACGTCAAGCTCCTGTGATAAACCTAACGACATTTTTTCTGAGCAGGGTCTGTGGTTATCCAGTAAACATTCTTTCCCCAGGAACCGGCAGCCTAGCGGAAAGGATAGAATGGCCGTAGAAAATATCCAGGAAAGAACGTTCGACCATCAAAGTACTAGTCAGACGCGCATCTGATGCCTAGACGCCCGGCTACATTGAGTTACATACAGTCGAACTTCAATAACTCGAATACCTTTGGGAACATGAAAATTTGATCGAGATAGTAGTAGTTCGAACTACTGAGGGTTAATAATAGCACCAATCCATGACGCATAATGATATATTTTCAATCTTCTTTTAAATAATGGAATGTTGTGTGTACTCATTAGAATCGCCTCAATGAGGCGATTCTAATGAGTACACACAACATACCTTTACAAGTTACTGTTAAAACAAACCTCCATGAAATATTCTTATAAATGGACATCTGAATCTAAAGGCCGGCCTCGGTAGCTCGGTCGGATGCGCGTCTGACTGATTCTGCCGATTCAAGAAGGGCAGTTGTCAGTTTCTGGGGAAAGAATGTGCACTGTACTGATTAACCGCTTACGTATAAGCCTGTCCCGGAAACATATGGATAGGTAAACTGACCGTCTCAAAAATGACCTTAAATAGTGTTGACTGGGCCGTTGAACTCCAATACAAACAAACAAAGTAAAATCAAGGAATTGAGTGTGTACTCAATGATGTGATTCTAATGAGTACACACAGCATACCATTTCAAGTTAAGGGTAAAACAAAACTCCATGATTTATTCTTATATATGGATATCTGGATCTAAAATAGGACTCCTCTAGGGACTCCAGAACGATTTCGAATTAGCCGTGATAAACGAGCCATCCGTGTTCGAGATACCGAGGTTTCACTACAGTTCGTACAAAAAGGCTAACGAACTTTACAATAACGGATGAAACGCATCGTGTTCTTAGCACTCACCCAACAAGTTAAACCAAAACAAAAACGAAACTAAAATTTATTCTAAAACGAAAGTACAGTTTTTGATATTGCGAACTTGTTCTGGCTTGCAAAATCATCTATAGCTCAGTGGTAACACGGGGGTAATACCATTTTCTATACCTGTCGACCGAGCCGGTACTGTGTAAAGCTGCTGTCGACCGAGAAATACGGTTTTCGACCGAGCAGTACGGATGTCGACAGAGGAGGGTAGTCGATAAATTCGCTGTAAATGTGTCATTTTTGTGTATGTCTGTCCATTTTTGTGGTGTCAAATCGTTTGTGAAATAGTTTGCTGTTGTTTCAAGTGTTTTGGAAGTCTGACTAATAGCCTGTTTTGACGCTGAGCGGAATTAAACGGGAAAATATATAAAATAAGTACTTCCGGGGAAATGCGTGGCTCTTATTCAGTGTCATGGAATATCGAGGACGAAATGATGCAGATACATCATTAACATACGCGATAACCTTTTATTTGTGTGTCAACATGTCTTTATATGCATCTGTGGAATTGTTTATAGTTTCATCGATACGGCTGTCGATGAAGTGAAAGTTTGCGGGGTACAATTGTCGACGTTACTGGGTACGGATGTCGATGATTCAACGAGAGTGTAAGGGACAGATTTACTGGAAATTAACCCCAGTTAAACAATAAAATAACTGTTGCATTCTTCGTCAGGCTTTGTTTGTTTGTTTGAAATGGCTGATTGATAATAAACTATCGTTGCTTTGTTTTGTTTGTTTGATTTGAGGTTTAACGTCCACGTCAACACTGTAAAGGTCATTTTGGAGACGTTTCTTCTCATTTTGTGGGCGAAAACCTGAGTACCCGGAAAAAAACCGTCTGACCTTCCGTTGCAGAACTTGGCAGCTCACATGTGACCCGAGCGAGGCTCGAACCACAGCGGTGAGAGACCTAATGATCAAGAGTCAGCGCTCTTAACCAACCACTAGGCCACGGAGGCCCGTCACCAATGAGATTGGTCATTAGATTTTTAGCTCACCCTAGCCGCAAGCTCAGCAAGTGAGTATACTCATGCCCGGCATCCGTCGTCGTCCGTTCACATTCTGCAAATATCTCACCCATCACGAAAACACGCCAATGTAATATTGACCCCCGTAAACCCCACTTTTATATAGTAAAACTGGGGTTTACGGGCGTATATATTATTTTTCTAATTTCAGCAAAAACAGATTGTGGGTATTCGTTAGAACCGCCTCGTCGAGGCTATTCTAACGAGTGCCCTCAATCTATGTTTAGAGCAGAAGTAAGCAAAATTCAGTATTTTCATGCGAAAAGTTTCATATTGAGAGGCGTGTTTATGGGGCGCCGTTTTACTATATATTCCGTATTTCTGGATATCCATAATTATTTATGGATATCAATAATTATTTATGGATATCCATAATTCGAATTATGGATATCCATAATTCGAATTATGGATATCCATAAATTGATGTGAATTAATGATAAACATAAATCGAATAATGGATAGCCATTATTCGATTTATTGATATCCATAAATCGAATTATGGATATCCATTATTTGGCTGATTTCTGGATATCCATAAATCAAATTATGGATATCCATAAATCGAATTATGGATATCCATAAATCGATTTATGGATATCATTAATTTAGAGTGAGTGTGTGTTTGAGTTATACGCCCCACCAACAGCTAAGGTCATACGGAGACGGGACCTCAGGTTTACAAACTCATCCGAGAGTCTGGAGAAGCCCGGGATCGATCCTGCGATCCCTGGTTTACAAGGCGAGTAGCGTAACCACTACACCACGGAGGCTTCTCATCATTAATTTAGATCGAAATGTGGATATCCATTAATCGAATTATGGATATCCTTAATTCGAATTATGGATATCCATTATTCGGCTGATTTATGGATATCCATAAATTATGGATATCCATAAATCGAATTATGGATATCCATAATTCTCCTCTGCAAATAAACCTAATGAATAATGACTGCTCCCTTTGCAAAAAAAAAAAAAAGAAAAGAAAAGAAAAAGCTCGACTATTCGCGTCAGATTTCCGATTTAGGTGTGTAATAAAAGCCGGGATTGCGGTGGAGGTAATGTCGGGTAGGCTTAGTGGTGGTCTATGGTGTTGGAGAGGTATGTTTTGTTTGATTTGAGGTTTAACGTCCCCTTCAATGTTATTTAGGGCATTTTGGAGACGTTGCTTCCAGTTTTGTTGGTCATTAAGCCTTCATTGAGATTAAATGACATCTCAATCCAGCCGGCTTCGATAGCTCAGTCGGATGCGCGTCTGACTGGAGATCAGGAGGACGCGGGTTCGATACCTGCCGGGGTCGGCAACATTGATCATGAAATCTTTTCTACGGTCATTCTCGCCCTTCCGCTGATTCAAGAAGGGAAGCTGTCGGTTTCTGGCGAAAGAATGTGCACTATACTGGTTATCTGCTTACGTATAAGCCTGCCCAGGAAAAGTGTGGATAGGTAAACTGACCGGCTCAAAAATGACCTAAATTAGTGTTGACTGTGCCATTAAACTCAAATACAAACAAACAAACAAACAAACAAACATCTCAATCCCTGTCGCCCATTGACTCGAACGACTTTGTTTGGACAGACTTAGACCTTCTAAACGATTTACCAGTACTCTCAGCTCATGCAGCCAAATCTATTTCTCCAAGCCCCAATGGGCGGGGACCAGGAGATATATCTGAATCTGCTTGGTACTCCATACATCTCAAGTAGAGTGTTTGTTTGTTTGATTTGAGGTTTAACGTCCCCGTCAACTCTGTAAAGGTCATTTTGGAGACGTTGCTTCCAATCTGTGGGACTTTTACCCGACCTTGAGATGAAATGACATCTCAAGCCCTGCCGCCCAAATGAACCATTAGGGTTTATTAACATGGACGGGCCGACTCGTACCGCTTTGCCTGGGCAGGCTTAGATCCTCTACGCTGTTTACCAGTACTCGTGTGCGGGTCGTTTTCAGCCCTGCGTGGAAGCATCATGCAGCTCATCTATTTCTTCAAGCCCTGATGGGCAGGGGCCGTCAAATAGTGTTATATGGATATATGTTAATACTATATATAATGACCATGTGCATTTTTCTCCAGAAAGCATGCACGGATTGCCTGTTTGGATCATTATACGCTTACGTCCGATTAGTTGCGCAATCCTCATAGAGGTGATTCCAGAGGGACCGGGTGCGAAGGCCGGAATTTCAAGATCTTACGGCTGGTTCCGATATTTAACTGCACACATGGCGGGCGTTCAGCGTATGCCGCCGTTGCTTTGGAAGCCTTACGGGCTGAAAAGGCTGCACGACAGATAGGTCCCTTTGACCGGCCATCATCTTCCAGCGATGATGAAGACCTTGAAGATTTTGAAGATTTTTACAATAAACAATCACGTGTTTTAGGTAGAAATCATTAAACCAAAAGCTTTGGCGGTGATTTATGGATATCCATAATTCGAATCCATAAATCGAATTATGGATATCTATAATTCGAATTATGGATGATCCATTAATCAAAGGGATAATGGATATCCATAAATCGAATTAAGGATATCCATAATTCGAATTATGGATATCCATAAATCGATCTGAATTAATGATATCCATTAATCGAATTATGGATATCCATAATTCGATTTATGGATATCCATAATTCGAATTATGTATATCCATTATTCGGCTGATTTATGGATATCCATAAATCGAATTATGGATAGCCATAATTCGATTTATGGATATCTATAAATACGGATTAAATAGTAAAACGGCGCCCCATACGTGTTTTCGTAATGTCTGAAAACCGATTGGCCAATCAAAGCCAATATGTTTTGAACCTCTTTGGGTAGGGGGAACGCTAGTTTGTTGGCAGCATCTGGGTCACATGACCAAGATGGCTACGACACCCATATATGGTTAAACCATTTCAAAGCTTCTCTAGGACCAGTCAAGAAACTTTGTAACAGATAGGACTCCAGCGCATCATAATTTGTTCAAATGATGATCTTAGGATTACCCCGAACTTATCTCCAGACACGGTCAAATTTTACAACCTATCATTTTCTATAGGAAGAACTAAAATAATTAATTTTACAGAAACTATTACAGTCAGTGAAAGTTGGTAGCCAACTAATTGAGATTCTTCACATGTGTGTGGATTTGGTGAGTGAGTCAGTGTTTGAGTTTTACGTCCCACCAACAACGAAGGTCATATGGAGACGGGACCTCGGTTTAAAGACTCATCCGAAAGTCCGGAGAAGCCAGGGAACGATCCTGCGACCCCTAGTTTACAAGGCGAGTAGCGTAACCACTACACCACGGAGGCTTCTGTGTGGAATTGGTACCGATTCCTCACATGTGTGAAGTATTAGTATCAATACTCTTATAAGAGAAACCGGCCCCGATAGCTCAGTTGGTAGAGTGTCCGCTCCGGGGAACGGGAGGTCTAGGGTTCGATCCCGGGCCGCGACATACCAAAGTCGTTAAAAATGGTACTAGCTGCTCCTCGCTTGGCACTCAGATTTACGGGGTAGAGCTAGGACTGGTCGATCCAGTGTCAGGATAATGTGACTGGGTGTGGTATCATGTAATGTGTCTGGGACATGATACTTCAGTGAGGCAGCACTATAAACGTGAGCATTGAGCTCCCTGTCGCAACCAGACACCGTCGTGATAGGACTGAAAAATTGTTGAAAGCGACGTTAAACCCGAATTCACACAAACGCACACACACACGCTTATAAGAGAAATTGGTACCAATTCTTCTCATGTGTGAGGAATCGGTACCAGTTCTTTACATGTAAGACACGTGTAATAGTAATTGGTACAAATTCTCCACACCCTATAAACACAGGTCACAGGTGTGACGAATACTTACCATTTCTTTACACGTCAGACATTGTCAACGAATTCTTCACGTGTGGGGAATTGATACCAATCTCATCTCATCTCATCTCATCTCATCTCATCTCATCTCATCTCATCTCACTCTCTCTCTCTCTCTCTCTCTCTCTCTCTCTCTCTCTCTCTCTCTCTCTCTCTCTCTCTCTCTCTCTCTCTCTCTCTCTCTCTCTCTCTCTATACTGCGTCGGTCACATTTGACCATTACCGCAGGTGTATATGACATACACTCCAGGTTTTGCAGGGTAGCTTTTTAAAAAAATCTTAGAAAGCCTTCCGTAGACAAGTTATAGGATACAGCGGTCTTGAACAGTTCTGCGTTGTGTTATCCAGGGTCCGACACTGGCTGCAAAACTGCATCTGGTGAGGAAATCACGACGACCATACTGACATTGACCACCCGTCAGCATATGTATACCCACAATTCCAAACAACTTATTAGATACAATATTACCGCTGATAGGTGACTTTTGTTTCAAATACAGCTAAGCACGGGACATGTCAAGACTTTGCCATGCAGTGAAAACCAACATGTCATCCCCGTTAGGAATGACAAAAAGTCTGTTCTAATACCAACATAGACAACTGATAAACTATCTTAACATGTCGGTACAGTTATCTGGTTATGTTTGTTTGAGGGAGGTTTAACGTTCCCGTCAACACTATTTGGGTCATTTTGGAGACGCTGCTTTCAATATTGTGGGACTTTTACCCGACATTGAGATAAAATGTCATTATATTCACGGACGGTCCAACTCGCACCACTTTGCCTGGGCAGGCTAAGACCCACTAAGCGGTTTACCACTACTCATGTACGGTCGATTTCTGCTCAGCGTTAACCATTAATACCTCCTTTACTGAAATATGCACTTGCGCACACATAACAAACGCAAAATCAAAGCACTAAGAGTACTGGTGGGTCGATTGTCTCTGACTATAGGTCGGAAAAGTCCTGGACTGTGATTTAAAATGTTTTATTTACCCTTGAAATCCGATTTTAAGTATATAGTGTAGATCTTGATCAGACGCCGCATTCTGTGGCGTCTGGTCTGGGTCTTCACTGTTTGCCAAGCCCAACCTATGATTCCAAGATAACCCTCTTACACAACACTCTGACCTCAGTTCCTGCGGCTGTTTTCTATAAAAAAAAGTTATTTGGACAAATCTGTGATAGTCACGTTGACTGAAGAGCTTTTCTGCTTAGGAATTTTGGGTAGTCGGAAAAGGAGCTCATCACGAAAACACGCCTATATAATTTTGACTCCCTTGAACCCCAATTTTATGTAGTGAAACTGGGGTTTACAGGGGTAAACCTTATTTTTCATATTTATGCTCATATACATAGATTCTGGGTACTTGTTGGCACCGCGCGTTCACACAATCTATGTTTGAGCAGAAATATAAAAAGTATCAGATATTTTTTTTTTCTGAAAATTTTCATTTTTGTTTTTAGGGTAAAATTTTCAATTTGTTTTAATAGGCATGTTTTCGTAATGTCTGCTGATCAAACCTACTGTTTGTCATGGCATTTGTTGAGAAATATTCGTCTCTGCACATGCGCTTGAAGTTCTGTGCTCCGAAAACCTAAACAACGGGCCTCCGTGGCCTATAGTGGTTAAGAGCGCTGACTCTTGATCATTAGGTCTCTCACCGCTGTGGTTCGAGTCTCGCTCGGGTCACATGTGAGACGCCAAGTTCTGCAGGTCAGGTGGTTTTTCTCCGGGTACTCCGGTTTTCGCCCACCTCTGATTAACGATCGGCTCGATATGAGTGAAATAATCTTGAAAGGGCCTTAAAACCAAAAAAAAAAAAAAAAAAAAACTAAACATGAATGTTAATATTGACGTAGTCAATATTCAATTTCGTTATGGCCCTTTCATACAAATTTGAAATGTTTAAGCATTCAAACTTCAAGCGCCTGTGATCTTTCCGACATCATTCTTCAAGAGCATTTGCACAGGTTTACAACAGTTTTTTGCAGTTTAATTTCAATCTGATTTGGCAATAACATGTTCAAGTGTTTACATCAGTGACCAGCCTTGAAGCCTGTTGTGTAAACTAAATATGGGAGAGTTAAGGATGGAGTTATTCTTGGTGATTGTTGCGACTTTAAAGCACCAGTTCGCACAACACATACATTTTTCTTCATGGCTCCCAGTGAAATCTGCCTAATAGTGCAGATTTCAGTAATAACCAGTGCTTCAGCTGAAGTGCACGACCCGCCGGATGATTTTAGCTTTATGAGTGTTACCATATATGGGTATGGCGGCCATTTTGGTCATGTGACCTGGACCTAAAACGGTTCCCCCAATAAATGCGCCTTATCATAAGGAGCAAAAATATATCTTATACTTTAGTACTGTATTCTGAATCGTTTCCAGGATAAAATGCATTCTCACTTTTCCAATACAAAAGCATATGTGTCAAAGTTTGACCCAGGCACAAAGAAGGTCAAGGTCAACCCAGGGTCACCATTTTAGCAATTTATGATGGGCCTACGTCCCAGATGCTATTTATCAAGTTTCGTGGAAATCTGCCCAGTGGTTCTGGAGAAGACTATTTTTGAAGGGTTTTTACCATATATGGCTTGGCGGCCATTTTGGTCATATGACCTGGACCCCATCAGCAAATTTTGGTTTCCCCCATCCCATAGAGGCTCCATATGAAATTTGACTTCAATCGGCTCAACGGTTCCGAGGAGAAGCAGTTCGAAAATTTTCACATTTTTCGCCTCGACGAGGCTATACTAAATGGAATGTAATATTTCGCAAGTTCATTGGTTAGATCTCATTGATATCTATCAGTATGCCAAAAATTGTTTAAATATTCCAAGCGGTTAAGTCACTATCACCAATTTTCACAAACGGGTTACGGACGGACAGACAGACAGACCATATATGGCCTGGCGGCCATTTTGGTCATGTGACCTGCACCCCATCAGCAAATTTTGGTTTCCCCCATCCCACAGAGGCTCCATATGAAATTTGACTTCAATCGGCCCAACGGTTTCCGAGGAGAAGCAGTTCGAAAAATTTCACATTTTTCGCCTCGGCGAGGCTATACTAAATGGAATGTAATATTTCGCAAGCTCATTGGTTAGATCTCATTGATATCTATCAGTATGCCAAAAATTGTTTAAATATTCCAAGCGGTTAAGTCCTATCACCAATTTTCACAAACGGGTTACGGACGGACAGACAGACTGACAGACTGACAGAATGAGTGATTTTGGGGCACTCTTAGAAAATCAACCGACTTCAGTCGGTCGCTTTTTCTGCGGGTCGTGCAATCATAGAATAAATCATGTATTTTAACAGCAGTACATGAAATGTAGTTTTTATATTTCGTCGACAGCCGGATCAATCAGACTAGGATACCATCGACGGTCGTATTTCTGATAATCGACAGCCGTATCCCGACATTTTTCAAAGGTCTATAAAAACTCCCAGAGTGCATGAATTATGTCAAACCCACGTTGTTGTTGAAGCGTAAATGGTAGATAAAATATATATGGTGTTTTATTGCTTTCCTACTTTTCATAAAGCATTAGATTAATGGTATTCTGTGAAAACTGATTTTTTTCGAAAGAACCGGTATTTTATAGTGTTTTTCAGACTCACGACTCTCTATAAGTGAACAGACAATTAACAGCTTGTCTTTTTAAAACACCGACATCGTTTGTAAATGTTTAAACTAACGTTTTCGCCTCTCCAAGTGCATCAAAATCGAAGACCCTCCTCTGTCGACATCCGTACTGCTCGGTCGAAAACCGTATTTCTCGGTCGACAGCAGTACCGGCTCGGTCGACAACACAGGTATAGAAAATGGTATTACCCCCGTGGGTAAGCGCGTTCGACTTATGATAAAGAGATTGTGGGTTCGAATACGGCCACCGGAGGCAAAGACACGTTATGACAGCGCCCCACTTGACCCAGGTGTAAATGTGTAGCAGTGGTGTAAAAGTCACTGCCTGTCTCGCGCGCGCGTGATAACACCCGGAATGAGTGTTCGAGGGCGATTCAATAATCTTAATCGAACTAAGATAAATTAGTATAAACTAAATTTATTTTACCACTATCTATGAAAAATGTCTCTTACCCGCCATAAGGAAACGCGCCCATATCGTGTTTTGGTAAACACTTTTTTGCCATTTTGTGCCGTCTCCCAGAATGAGAAAAAGGATACACGAGACAGTGGAGAAAATGAAAGGTGTGACAGGACAGAAAGAGGAAAATCTATTGAAGTGTAAAACTAAAATCTGAAGAAATAACAACATTCCCTCTCTATCCTTAGCTAGTTGTTGCAAGAACAGCAGGCATCAGTTGCCCAGCCAGCAAATAATGCCGGGCCAACGTCGGGCCGATAGCGGTACGACGTACCGACGTTGGCCCGTGGTTTGTGCTGGCAGGGTGGACGCCCTAGTGACGCAAGATACACGACACCTTTGCCTCACCCAAACCCCGCCCCCGGAAATGACTGGAAGCGTAGAAACTGAAGAAATACGAGTAACAATATTCCCCACTACCCTAACCTCCTACAAGGACAGCAGCTCTTGCCAACCCTTGCCCAAATGTAAGATGCTCTAACCTAGATGTTTTCCGCCCCCGTCCCCATCCACATGTCCTTCAGTATATGAGTATCTATCTATCTATCTATCTATCTATCTATCTATCTATCTATCTATCTATCTATCTATCCATCTATCTATCTATCTATCTAACTCTTCCGTCCTCTCGTCCGTCCACCCGTCAATCTGTATATGTATATATGTTTATAAATAATACTATGTCCGTTTCTCCCTCTCTCTCTCTCTCTCTCTCTCTCTCTCTCTCTCTCTCTCTCTCTCTCTGACTGTCTCTGTCGATACTGCTGGAACATCCAAATATATATCTTGTTTTTGTAAGATATGGTTATCTAACGTCTATCATGAATTTACACGTTACAATGAAATGTTCCCTTTAGTTTCGGGTGCTTGTTTGCAAAGGGGACACTGAGGAGTTATTCTAAATTGGTTAAAACTCGCCCTATTGACCTGTAGTGTATATGAACCTGTCAGCAATCTAGCCTTCACCTCGGCCCTCCTGACATCAAAGGTACCGCCTCATTGAGGCGGTTCTAACGAGTTCCCACAACCTATGACCGGGAGCAGAAATAAGGAAAATAATGTTTACCCCCGTAAACCCCAGTTTTCTCTATATAAAGTGGGGTTTAGGGGGTCTTTATTTCACGTACTTGTTCAGGTGATGAATGCAATGAGTCATTTCTGTATTGAAGAAGTCCTTTCCGTATTTGAGGGCAAGTGAAAGGACACCTTTTTGCGAAAGGACGTTCAGGGTAACCCCGGCCCAGGTTGGCCACCCATCCGTTTGGTGTAGATTTCCTTATTTTTCTTTTTTCAGGTAAAATCTACACCTACAGGTGTCTGAAGAGAAATCGGAAATTCTGTATACCGCCCACCCAATTCGGTCTTAGGTGGGTGATTGTAATGGTAACAATACGTTTAGCCCCAATACGTTTCCTCCTGGTCGTTTCCCTCCTAGTCGTTTCGCCCCCTTTTGGCACCTAGTCGTTTCGCCCCATGCCCTAGTCGTTTCGCCCCCAAAACATTTCCCCTAGTCGTTTTGTATAGTAGATTTGTGAACTGAGAGAGAGAGAGAGAGAGAGAGAGAGAGAGAGAGAGAGAGAGAGAACATGTAGTTTGAAGAATGTTAATTAGGATTGATGATAAGTATTGCCGGTTTTGATCAATACCATCAATCACATTGTTTATTTGGGTTGACTCATTAACCACACAGTTAATGCGAATAATGATGAGGTGTGAAAACACGTGCTCTTTGCAAAGTTAAGCGTCTTTAATGATCTCTTTAGCACCTTAATCAGTTTTGTTTTAAATTTGTCGGTCGGATCGTTAACAGTGTCGGCGGGCAACGATTAATGGTGAGGATAAAAAATCGTGCACTATGAAAGTTTATTGTCTTTTAACTCTATATCTTTTTCACATATAAATTTATTCATTTATAGTTTGTTTTGTTCGGTGTATAGCGTTTCAGGCATTTAATATTTTCTGATCACACAAATTACCCATGACGCTAGATTTTCTCGATTATTTATTTATTTATTTACTTACTTACTTACTTATTACCAGTACTAGTTTATGTTTGTGCTTTCCTTCTTTCTTTCTTTTTTTTTCTTTCTTTTTCTTTTTTTTTTTGGTTTATTGTACTCTGTTTTTGTTGTTACATTTTTTTTTCAGACCAGTCAAAGTCCCCTTGAATCTTTATATTGCAAACATAGGTAGCGGCTGCCATATTGAGGCGGTTCTAACGAGTACCTATGTCTTTGAATGTAAATAAGAAAAATAAAATAATGAACACCTCGTAAGCCCCAAAATGAATCCAGCAACCGACGAGAAAGTGGCCATTTTTATCTTGAACTTAATATATATAGCTACTGTCGAAACACTTCCTTACGTTAACATGCCTATGTCGAAGTAAAAGCCCTACAGGGCTTATGTTATATTGTTACAAATAATCGACAAAAAATAAATATTCTATGTCTATGTCTAATGTAATGTGATTTTTTACAATGATGAAAATTGAAGAAAACAATTTCAATAATTTTAGTGTAGCAAGTCCTAGTCACAGCTCTCCGAGTGGCCATTTTAAGGCATAGGGTTCGCCGGTCATCCGGGTACTTTCGTTTGTCACGTGATAGCAAAGAGCACGCGGGTGAATACAAACGCCATTTTGAATAAGCAAATAATGTAAATAAAACCCAAGTCACTAGCATATGTCTTACAATTTTGATAAAACATGCCAAAAATCTGTAGTGCAGGTGGTTGTACAAATCATCATTTACAACTGGATAAAAACCTATCGTTCTATCAGTTCCCAAATGGAGAAAAACATCCAGAGAGACGGTCTCGGTGGATAAGGGCCTGCAGTCGCCAGAACGCTGATGGTTCAGACTGGTTTCCTGCATCAAAATATGTTTACATGTACAGTGAACATTTTATAACAGGTAATTGATTCACAATACATTATTCTTTGGGCCATGCTTTGTTGATAATGAACTGAAATTGTCCTTTCTATTGGTAAAAGTGTCTGTTGATTTCTCTCTAGTGCTCGTATTTCTCCATTTCAACAACATTTCTGCACTTACCGAGGCGATCCCTTGGAACATCCCCACAGGTGTTTGATGGGCGACTAAATTTAGAAATTGATTGTAATTAACTTTAAAGTGTAGAAAGAAAAAAAAACCTCCTTACTGGGTGTGCTAAAGAAGATGAACAGGGGTCCTAAAATGAATGCCTCTGATCTAAAGTTCAAAACAACAACAAGGTCTTTAGAATGTGTGCCTTGTAAATGAACTAACAAACTAGCCTGTCCCCCTAGCCTTGGCATAACCTCGGATCTGGGTTCACACTATTTGCAGAAATGACATATGACATGCAAACAGTATGGACCCAGATCAGATGAGCAGTCTGATCTGGGTCCACACTGTTTGCAGAAATGAAAAAAACGATTTTATTCAATGTAATTGATAGCGATCTAAGGGGTAATTGCCGGTCGCTCTGTTATTGTTTTCACCTCAAAAATGGCGGCCTATTGGTTGCTACGGGCAGTGACGTCACGCCGGCGAACCCTATGGTGCCGCCCGGTAACTAGGGATAAGTTATCCTTAGGCTGACGTAACAGGGCGGTGATGTTACTTAAATATTTGCCTCTTCTCAACTCTGTCCTGTTAATTTGAATAACAGTTTTGCAGTCGAAATTAGTTTTACTTTGAAAAGTGGGCGAAAAGACAAGGGGGACGAAACGGCCAGGGGAGCGAAACGACCAGGGTGGAAACGTCTTGGGGGCGAAACGACTAGGGGAGGAATCGGTTTGGGGACGAAACGACTTGGAGCTCGCCGTTGCGGTTCTTCTAGGTAGTTTGTCCGGGTTCCGGTTCCGCAAAAATATAAACACATGCATCTCTTCAAAAAGACGCGTTTTACCGAGATTGGCTGCACTTTTTAACGACAGAGTATGGCTGATGGCGTAGATAATATTGATAAATTTTACGAAGATGCAAAAACCTACTGGGACAAAATATCTCCCACAGTTGATGGTATGCTAGGTGGTTTCGAAAAGATTTCACCCACAGACATCAATGGTTCAAAGGCATTTCTGAGACCATTTTTAAGAGTAGGTATTCTTAGTTGAAATGCAGGCATACAAACATGTTGAAAGATCACTCTTATTCCATTCGAACAATCCGATTCTGATCATGGCCCCAACCCATGGTCGCGGGACGTTTCGGTCCTGAGTCGTTTCGGCCTGGGTCGTTTCGGCCCAATGTCAGGAGTGGGTCGTTTCGGCCAAATTGATGGGTCGTTTCGGCCTGATTTTTCTACCACTTTATTTACATGTATATATATTTTGTTTGTCGAAGATCAGCCTGTGCTTTTGCTGTCTTCACACGTTTTAAGCCTTTAACAGGTCAGAAAACAGAGTGCTTTTCGAAATGTGTAGACTCGGAGATCAGCCTATGCTTTTGCTATCTTCGCTCGTTCAGATTTGAATAGCTCAGAAAACGGAGGGCTTTTCAAACTGTGTAGACTCTGATCACAATGAACAGATGAGTAGGTTATTAAGTCTTTGAAGGTATCACAACGACAGATGCAGGTTGATCAAATAAAATAATAACATTGTTTCAGTTTTTAATAGCTCAGAAAACAGGGGGCTTTTTCAAACTGTGTAGACTCTGATCACCATGAACAGATTTGTAGGTTATTAAGTCTTCGAAGGTATCACAACGACAGATGCAGACTGATCATAAAAATAATTACATCGTTCAGCTTTTAAATAAGCTTTTATTTGTCTAAATCGCGACGGAAGTAAGGGCGAGGATTGTGGCCACGTAAAATCGATTTAAGCCCCCCAGTGGAAATCTTCCACTGACCGTTCCAAGGTGGCTCTTCTGTGGCGATTTATTTATGTTGTTGTTTGTTACTTACTGTGTGTATCACTTGTGTCTTTTAATTTTGGATGGCCATATGGCCATTTTGTGGGAAAGTAACTGTCCATATGGCCTTCAGTGTTCTGCCAAGGCCGCGCCCTTGCGCCATTGGCGCGGAAAAAATCTGTATGGCGCAGAAAAGTTGACATCCATGGGCCCGTGGGCGCATCCAAATTATTGCCGGGCGCACCTTTTTCTCGAGGAACGAACCGTCATCATGTCTTGATCCGGTTGCTTTCCTTTGAAGTCTATTAATCTGCAGCCCAATATATATTTTTAGCCTCTCAAAATTAACCCAACACGTTTTTCACACCTGACACCTGTGGAATGGCCGTAAATATTGCCTTTGGTTTGATAATACCCAACGCTCTTATAATAATTTGTTTATGGTAACAGATTCCTACTTAATTGTAGAGCCAACAGCGAATGTTCTGATCAGGCTGCGCAGGCTGATCTGTCTCTTTTTGATCAACCCATGTTTCAGTGTTCCCCAAAATTATATTTCCTTAGGCTAAAAATAGTAATGAGACACATTTAGCTGAAGGCCAAGAAAAAAATTCTGTTTGATCTTTTTTGTGTACCGACTGCAAGGTCATGATTTTCATGTCAAAGTCTACAACACCTGTTTAACATTGTATTTCCACATTTAAAAGTCGGACAGAAATAAAATATTGATTGATAAATGGCCCTTTCAAGAGGTCATACTCGCCCTTTGTATAAATGGATTTTTTTTTTTGTGAATGGCCCTGCTTTTTTGGTGAATGGCCCCACTTTTTTGTAAATGGCCCGACAATTTCCTGTCTGATGGGCCATTGGCCCATGTTTTTGAATTTCTTGGCAGAACACTGGGCCTTCCTTTGTTTAGGTTTCCATTATGGTCTGGTCGCTTAATGTTTGTATTTCTTTCCCTTTGGTGTCTTTTATGGATGGAGTAAGTTAATTGTATCAATTCCTGATCTTTGTTTTACTTCTACTTTAATAGCTCAGAAAACAGGTGGCTTTTTCAAACTGTGTAGACTATGATCACAATGAACATATGTATAGGTTATTAAGTCTTTGAAGGTATCATAACGACAAATGCAGACTGATCATATAAAATAATTAGTCTACATTTAGCAAAAATTTCGCTTGCTGTTCTCAAAATGTGCATGTCATTGATACTAGTACAGTAGAATTCCGCTTAAAGACCACTCCTATATTAGGACCACTCCGCTATTAAGACCGGTTTTTGCCAGACCCAAATAAATAACTACATATTAAATAAGACCACCCCGCTATTCAGTATTTAGACCGCTTTCAAAAGACCGAATCTACAATTACTGTTCTTTATTGAGACCACTTTGGCCAAGTCAAGTTAATTTGTATCTCTCAGTCCATTGGTCAATATACTTTTTTGCTGGATTCCTCATCATTACAACAGATCTTGGTAATGTTCCCACATCTTCCTGAAGGTGTGAAAAACAGCAGTTTACCTGTACTAATCAGTGTGTTGTTTTGGCAAGATTTTTTTTTATGCTAGGTGAAAAAATATTTTTAATAATTTTGGTAATGTGCAGCTCTGTTTTCTTCGGAAGAAGATTATTGTGGAACAATTGTTATCATTAATGTGATTTTTATTGGTGTAATATTGCCTATAATTACATATAATGAGGAAAAGAACAGTAAAGTTGAAGACAGCAAGATTTACTAAAAAGCAATAAAATAGGCACAGTGCACATAAAAAATATTTAAATCAGTCTTGTCAGCAATATTTTTTTCACCAATTCCATTATAAGGCACCACCCCGCTAAATAAGACCACTTTTTAGAAGTCTAGAAAGTGATCTTAATAGCGGAATTTTACTGTAAATACTGATCATTCTCGGACAATAATCAAGTCCTAGTCACACCTCCTCGTTGGTGCTGACTGAAAACATGGCTATGGATAGAACTTTTAAAACACTTTATTTGGGCTATCATAACCATGGCTAACGTGGTCATTGAAATAATGTTCCAAATTTAAATAATTACTATTCAATATATTTTATACAGAAAAAAATGCTATAGATCTAATAAAATCTGACCGAAACGACCCAGGTCCAAATTTGGGCCGAAACGACCCAGCCGAAACGACTCAGGGCCGAAACGTCCCGGATTCCAACCCATCGGGGCTTGGATAAATAGATTGGACTGCATGATAGCTCAGTGGTTAGTGCGCTTGCCTCTGATGTTAGAGGTCCCAGGTTTGATCCCCGGCAGCGGCAATAAAATTTTGGTTTCCGAACACGCTCCATTGGCATCATTTGTGGCAATGAATGTCATAAAATGCACCGTCCTTCGGATCGGGATGTTAACTGGAGACCCCCTGTGCAGGCAGAATCATGCTCTGTGCAGGTTAAAGACTCCTACCGTAATTACATGATTACTGTGTAGGCTTTCATCCTGCGAAGCCTGGTGTGTATGTAATGTACACCTGCGAGTAATGGTCAGATGTGAAAGAAAAGGAGGAAAAAAGCTGAAACCAACCACCCATGACTCGGCATGAGTACTGGAGGGTCTAAGTCTGCCCAGGCAAAGTGGTGTGAGTCAGACCGTCCCTACATATGAATATATACATGTAAGTCTTTAAGGGCCCCTGGCCTCAGTAGCTCAGTAGGATGCACGTTTGACTGGGGATCAGGACGCGGGTTTGATACCTGCTGGGTTCGGCAACATTCTTTTTCGTGGTGATTGATCATGAAATCTTTTCTATGGTCATTCTCTCCCATCAGCTGATTCAAGAAGGGCAGTTGTCAGTTTCTGGCAAAAGAATGTACACTGTACTGGTAGACCGCTTACATATACGCCTGCCCAGGAAAAGTGAGTTTAGGTAAACTGACTGGCTCAAAAATTACCTAAAATAGTGTTGACTGGGCCATAAGTTGAGAAAATGCGACCTGGCGACCCCTTTTTTACAAGGCAAGTGCTTTCCCAACTAAGCTATGTTGGCACTGATACCATTTCTTCATCTTCGAAGTTTTATAAACTTATAGTCAATAGGAGCTTTTTTTCATGACGTACTTCCGGTTCTAAAAATAGAACGGGAAAAGCACTGGCCATCAACTGTCGTATTGCTTCAAGGCAGTGGGACAGATAAAATGTTAATTACCGTGTAAAACAGTGGAATTCTTTTAAACTTTTGATGAATTCTAATGTAAGAAATGAGAGAAACACAGAACACCCTTTCAGTGCATGAGAATGAAACACTCCTTCGCAAGTGCAAGACTTGACAGTAAAATCTGGTAGATTTGTAGATTTGTTCTACCTTCCCAACCCTTACATTAACCCATTTGGTACCAGAAACCCCAAAAGCGGTAAGTGGCAAACAGTGCAGCAAGGTTGGACAGTCAAAACCGGAGGCGGTTTTAACCGGTGGTTTAAACCAGTTAAAACCGTCCCGGTCAATACTCCCAAAGTGGTCAATACTGGTCGATTAAAATATTGAGTGGTCAACTGAATAATTTTATTGTTAAAAAAGCAAAGCTATTGAAACTATTTTGAAGTTTTGCTCTCTTTGCTGGAGGCTGATCATTTGATAGAGTTTCAGGTTCAGATGTTATTTCCCCAAGTAGCCTCTTAGCAATACTTTCTGGCTTTTTTAGCCCTAGGCATTTTTGTCTATGACTCCTCAGTCTTAAGACCTTAGCACAAACTTCAACGCCTTGCACTGTTTTTTTTTTTTTTGTTGTTGTTGTTATCTTCCAAAATAGTGAAGAAGTTCCAAACTGGGTCTTTAGGTTTCATTCCTTTTTGACATTTTCAGTAATAGCTTGATGATAAGATTGTCCATATTGCATATAAATCAATCGCCCCCGCCCATAGGGGCTTGAAGAAATATATGGGCTGCATGATGCTTCCACGCAGAGCCGAATCCGGCCCGTGCAAGGCGGGACCGTCCATGCTAATAAACTCTATTGGTTTCATACGGCGACAGGGCTTGAGATGTCATTTCATCTCAATGTTGGGTAAAAGTCCCACAGAATTGGAAGCAACGTCACCAAAATGACCTTTACAGTGTTGACGGTGACGTAAAACCTCAAATCAAACAAACAAACAAAAGCATATAAATCAAAATTTCACACAATCATTATGAATAAAGCCTGGTGTAAGTTTATAATACCCCTATTAGGGACATGTAATTGGTCAATTTAGCAATCAGATCTTTGCCACACCCACTGCTGTGGCATGGGTTAGTCTGTTTTGACAGCAATTTAGAGGTGTTGCAGATACTTTTAAATATTCAAAGACATCATTGAATCTTCAAATATTGTTTGGTTAATTAATGAAGGACCTTTCATAAATCCTTCAAAATCCATGATACATTTAGCTTATTCATATTCCTGTAAATCAAAACATCAAAATATGAACAATCAATTTAACCTATAAAGGAAAAAAGAATAATTATAAAGATTGTTTGATTGAAAAGAACAGGCCTGTCTACAGTTCAGTGAGTCAATCGACCAGCAATAATGTCTTTTGAATTTTTGATGAAATAAAAGATACCTCAAATAATTACTGTTATTAATAAAAACTATTTTGTCTTGTTCAGTGATGAAAATATAGTCTAGACTCTAACATCATGTACATGATGTAGGGGGAAAGCTTTTAAGACCAGTTTAGCAACAGGACAGAGGTATATACTCCAGTGATTTAATCGACCAGTATTGACCGGTTAAAACGGGTTTTAACCACCGGCCCGGACGGTCAATACTCATATTGACCACCTTTTTGCCAACCATGCAGTGCAGACCCAGATCAGACACGGCAGAACGCGGCGTCTGATCAGGGCCTACACTATTTGCAAGCAAAAAGTTTAGCCATTTTCGAAATAAATTTTGAAGAAAAAAAGCCCAGGAATCTTCAATTTATTAAAATTGCACATATACATGTAGAGAGATCGCTGGACATTTTAACTGCACTTCTAGACAGATCGTTGAACTGTTTTGTTTTTTTTAAATTGCACATGTAGACAGATCGTTGGACAGTTTTCTCAATAGAGAGAGAGAGATCTATATCAAAGTTCTGTCCGTATGTGATAGCAATACTTGGATAGCGAATAAAACAAAAAATTACGCAAAAACTTACTTTGTCAGTAAGCTTTCGTGAATAACGGTATCTCAGGTCATTGACATGGGTCATTCACGAAGAGATTTTCGACAATTAAAAACGGATCCAGGATAGATGAATTTCAGTAATAAAAGCAAAATATCATTCTTCTCCTCTCGAGGAATTATTTCAATGTAAACAGGTATATTTCCATTCAAAATGTCTGAATATAGTTAGCATTTTAAGTTCCGCCAATACATTTGAATAGCGATGACCGTTTCAATTGACGACCAGTGCTTTGCGCATGCGCAAGAATGGCATCATAAACGGAATTCCTAAAACCTCCTATAAAAAAGCACTTTTAATGGAAGTACGGGGAACCCTTTTACAGGCTCCACAACTGCACTTAACAACGGCTGTTGCAAATAAAATTTAAATACATAAACCTTTTGGTTTGTTCGGGTGGCAGGGCTTGAGATGTCATTTCATCTCAATGTTTGGTAAAAGTCCCACAAAATTGGAAGCAGCATCTCCAAAATGACCTAAATAGTGTTGACGGGGATGTAAAACCTCAATTCAAGCTGATTCTGCTCTACATAATATTTTGGTCCATTGGGGACGACCAGTGCTTTGCGCATGCGCAAGAATGGCGTCATAAACGGAATTCCTAAAACCTCCTATAAAAAAGCACTTTTAATGGAAGTACGGGGAACCCTTTTACAGGCTCCACAACTGCACTTAACAACGGCTGTTGCAAATAAAATTTAAATACATAAACCTTTTGGTTTGTTCGGGTGGCAGGGCTTGAGATGTCATTTCATCTCAATGTTTGGTAAAAGTCCCACAAAATTGGAAGCAGCATCTCCAAAATGACCTAAATAGTGTTTACAGGGATGTAAAACCTCAATTCAAGCTGATTCTGCTCTACATAATATTTTGGTCCATTGGGGACAGTTTCAAGCTTTTTGAGAGGAAATAAATTATATTATCAACAACTTGTTTAACTGGAAAAAAATAATAACAATTTTAACTGCTGCTTTCTAGAGCCATGTTTGGATCTGGGATCACCTTTGATAGTAATGATTTCATTGGTTTTCGAATCAGCCTTTTCACCTTATTTGCATTATCTGCTGGTTCCTAGTCTGAAGTTTATCAGTGTTGGAAAAACAGGTAACCGGACCCCCCTGACCTTGAAAGGTCAGGGGGGTCTGGTTACCTTTTTTTTTTTCCAATATTGACAATGCGCAAGCTGGGATCCAGCAAATAATGCAAATATGGAAGATGAAAATAAAACCTAAGGCTAATGCCTATTACATCATGATTTATTTACTCCAGATGTAGTGAATTTCGAATCTGTCTGCCACTTCATATTACCTACTGTGTCTTAGTAAAGACCAGACAGCTGTAAAACCCTGTTTATTTTTTCTCTTTGGTAACAGACCATTTTTAGCTGGCTTCGGTAGCTCAGTCGGATGCGCGTCTGACTGGTGATCAGGAGGATTCGGGTTAGATACCTGCCAGGGTCTGCAACATTCTTTCGTGGAGAACGATCATGGAATGATTATCTTTTCTACGGTCATTCTCTCCCTTCCACAATCCTTGCCCTTCCTTCCATTGCGATTTAGTAAAACAGTTTGTTCAGTCCGCATGAAGGCCTCCCAACTCATCAGTGCAACATCTCAGAGAACACATAAATCAAACAACCACAGGGATGAAACAACGGTGGGGACTCGATAGCAAGTAACCACTGAAAAGCTGGAACCAAAGAAAACTAACAGTTAGACTCAGATGGGCCCAACGAGAGATAGAGCATCATGCACCAGCCATGTCCTACCCAGTCTTTTTATATCGAAGAATGATTTTCCTGTATATCTTGCTTAATGATTTTAATAACTTTTGTATTTATTGTTCTACATTAATGAAACTTATATCACACTTCCTGCCTGAGGTAAGGAATCTGTTATAGTAAAATATTTATCAAGGGCCCATAACTCTTGGAGTTATGTCACTAGATATGTTTTCATTTAACATAGCCATTTTTAGCTCACCGGAACTTTTGTTCCGGTAAGCTATTCTACTACCGTCGGTGTCGGCGTCGGCGTCCACAAATGTTAAAGTTTTTAGAAGCTCATTTCTTTTTTATGCCTACATGGATTGAGTTTATATTTGGTATGATGTTAGATACTGGTCTATAGTTTTTATTTGCAATATCAGCAGCCATATCCGTGACCTTGGGGTCAAGGTCACAGACTTAGAATTCTAATTTTCAAGTTTTTGTGATAAAGTTTTTAGGAGTTCATTACTACTTTACCTTCAGATGGATTTAGTTCATACATACTTTATCTCAATTATTATGCAGCAGCATCAGCTCTCATGACCGTAACCTTGGGTCAAGGCCACATACTTTGAATTTTTATGGTAATTATGGTAATTTCTTTGTTTTATCATAACTTTGGAGCCGTTTCAGATAGAGCCTTCATATTTAGCATGCGGGTTCGTTGTGACATTACCTTCCTTTCCTCCATTTTCTAGTTGTATTTGAGCGCCAAACTTTTGTTGCTTATTACGACTGATTAGTTTATACCAATTTTATGTTTTTAAAAGTGAAGAAAATTTATCATAAGAATTATTTGCCGGCCCAGTTCTTCCCCACCCCCTATCTCTGAATTCTATTTAGATTTGACTGCCAAACCTTTGTTGCTTAAGACATCTGATTACTTATTCCAAAGTGAAGAAAATTTACAAGTAAACAAAAACTTCTTGGGTGGGGAAGAAATGGGCCGGCCCAGTTCTTCTCCACCCCCAATCCTAAAAATTCCAATTTAGATTTGAGTGCAAAACATTTGTTGCTTATTATATCTGTTTAGTTTGAACCAATTCATGTCTTAAAGAAGCTGAAGAGTAATTCAGAATGGTTTCTTTTCTCATAGTTAACAAACTGTGAGTCAAAAATAACTTGTTGACTATGTTTCTAAAAAATATCCAGGTGTGGAAGAAACTAACTGGGTGAGAAAGAAACGGGCCGGCCCGGTTCTTCCCCCGCATGTATGTTCCTTGTGGCATTCCCTTTCCACTCATACAAAAAATTTTGACCTGTCACCTTGACCCTGGACCTTTGACCTACTTTGTCATAATTTTTTAACTATTTGAGATAGAGACTTCATATTTGGCATGTAGGTTCCTTGTGACATTGCCTTACCGCTCATACAAAAATACCTGTGACCTTGACTTTTGACCTACTTAATCATAACTTTGTAACCATTTGAGATAGAGCCTTCATATTTGGCATGTAGGTTCCTTGTGGCATTGCCTTAACACTCATACAAAAATTTTCACCTGTGACCTTGACCTGTGACCTACTTTATTATACATTTCTCACCATTTGAGATAGAGCCTTCATATTTGGCATGTATGTTTCTTGTGACATTCCCTTTCCACTCATACAAACAATTTTGACCAGTGACCTTGACCCTGGACTTTTGACCTACTTTTACATAATTTTTTAACTATTAAAGATAAAGACTTCATATTTGGCATGTAGGTTCCTTGTGACATTGCCTTACCACTCATACAAAAATACCTGTGACCTTGACATTTGACCTACTTTATCATAATTTTCTTACCATTGGAGATAGAGCATTCATATTTGGCATGTATGTTCCTAGTGTCATTGCCTTACCACTTATACAAATTGTTTTTACCTGTGACCTTGACCTTTTGACCTACTTATCATTACTTTCTAATCATTTGAGGTAGAGCCTTCATATTTGGCATGTAGGTTCCTTGTGACATTGCCTTACCACTTATACAAAAAACTTTACCTGTGACCTTGACGTTTGATCTAATTTATCATAATTTCATAACCATTTGACATACAGCCTTCATATTTAGCATGTAGGTTCTTTGAGACATCACCTTTCCACTCATACAAATTTTTTTTACCTGTGACCTTGACTTTTGACCTACTTAATCATAACTTCGTAACCATTTGAGGTAGAGCCTTCATATTTGGCATGTGAGTTCCTTGTGACATTGCGTTTCCAATCATATAAAAAATTTTGACCTGTGACCTTGACCATGGACCTTTTACCTACTTTGTCATATCTTTTTAACCATTTGAGATTCCTTCATATTTGGCATGTAGTTTCCTTGTGACATCGCCTTACCACTCATACAAAAAACTTTGACCTGTCACCTTGACCCTGGACCTTTGACCTACTTTATCAATTCATAAATATTTAACCATTTCACATAGTCTTCATATTTGGCATGTAGGTTCCTTGTCACAATGCCTTCCCACTCATGCAAAAAATTTTGATCTTTGACTTTGACCCTTGACCTGCAACCTACTTTATCATAACGTTCTGTTTTAGCTTTCTTACTTGATATGTCGGTTGCATGTCACATTGCCTTCCCATTCTTTTATAAAATTTTGACCTGTAACCTTGATCCTGGTCCTGTGATCTACTTTTTTGATAACTTCTTGACCATTTGAAATAGAGCCTTTATATTTGGCAAGTTTTGATTCGTTGATTCATGTCTAAGGGTTAAATGGAATTAAAAGTGATACTAATGAGTCAAACTTGAATCATATGTGAGTCCCAAATATTGATATAGCACTGGATTCTTTCTTAGTGACTTTGTTTCTATTATGAGCCTGAAAATTTGACTTTGCACGACTAGTCAAAGCGCGACTTCCGGTGAGCTACCCTGTCCGGCGACAGGTCTTGTTATGTCCCCGGTAGCGATAGCCGCTAAGCAGGTACATATTGTTTTTGCCTTGTCTGTTTGTTTGTTGGTTTGTATGTGGACAACGTTAACGTTGGTCATAACTTTTGAACCGTTGGAGGTAGAGTATTCATATTTGGCATGAAGGTTCCTTGTGTCAAGAGCTTTACATTCATGCAAAAAAATTTGACCTTTTGACCTTGAGCTTTGACCTACTTAAAAGAAAAAAATAACATTGGTCATAACTTTTGAACTGCTTGAGATACAACTTTCATATTTTGGATGTATGTTCCTCGTGACAAAAGCTTTACATGCATGCAAAAAATTTTTTGACCTGTGACCTTGACCTTAGACCTACTTAAAATAAAAAATAACATTTGGTCATAACTTTTGAACCATTTGAGATACAGCCTCCATATTTTGCATGTAGGTTCCTTGTGACAAGAGCTTTACACCCACACAAAAAATTTGACCCGTGACCTTGGCCTTTGACCTACATATAAGAAAAAGTTAACATTGGTCATAACTGTTGAACCGTTTGAGATACAGCCTTCATATTTGGCATGTAGGTTCCTTGTAACAAGAGCTTTACATTCATGCAAAAATGTTTGACCTGTGACCCTGACCTTTGACCTACTTTAAAGACAAAAATAACATTTTGGTCATAACTTTTGAACCGTTTGGGATAGGGCATTCATATTTGGCATGTAGGTTCCTTGTGATAAGAGCTTTACATTCATGCAAAATTTTTGGACCTTGACCTTTGACCTACTTAAAAGAACAAATAAGATTGTTCATAACTTTTGAATCGTTTAAGATAAGAGCCTTCATATTTGGAATGTAGGGACCTTGTGACAAGAGCTTTACATTCATGCAAAAGTTTTAACCTGTGACCTTGACCTACTTTAAAGAAAAAATATTATTGTTCATAACTTTCAAACCGTTTAAGATAGAGCCTTCATATTTGGCATGTAACTTCCTTGTGTCAAGGGCTTCCCACTCAAACCAAAAATCTTGTTTGAGGTCTAATAATGTTAATGTGTATAGGGACAGTTTTAGGGTGATCGGTTTAAAACTTTGCAGGTGTTTTCATATAGGTCTGAAGATGTGCATGTGGTTTTTTCTTACTCCTTAAATTATTTCTTTCACTTTTTTTCATATTTTTTTTTAATTTCTACAGTGTGGATCAGGTGAGCGAACCAGGGTCATCATGGCCCTCTTGTTTAAAATAGTTGTAATCATAATGGTTAGCAAACGTTTTTAAGCTTTCCTGAAAAATGAAAATCTGTGTGGGTTTCTGTCTTCAAAGTGATTTAGTTTCTTAAATGTGCACCCAAATTGCATAATATTTGGCACAAATGATTTTTGAAGTCAAAACCTGATAACTGTATATGTATAACAGACTTTTGATATCTCATTCCCTTTTGGATAAAATTAAAATTTTGTTCAGAATGCCCAATTAATTTCGTTCCATAAAATAAAAATTGCAAAATCTTTCTTTTGAACAAGGTTAGAAAAAGTCTGTGATACATTATTGTAGAGCATGTACTTTTGATGCCTTTCCAAGGAAAAATGACTCTTTTTAAGCAAATAGTAAAACCGTGAATCCAAAAATGTAAAAACTCATTTTTTTATGCCCCCGCTATTCGAAGAATGGTGGAAAGGGCATATAGCATGGCCACTGTCCTTCCGTCCGGGCGTCCGAAACGTAAACGCAGTCATTAACTTTCTTAAATGTATTTCTGGATGGATTTTGAAATTACTTTGTAGAAATGTTAACCATCATAAGACGATGTGTCACGTGCAAAACCCAGGTCGGTATCTCCAAGGTCAAGGTCATTCTTAGTGGTCAAAGGTCAAAAAAAGGGTCCGAAACTTTATTGCAGTCAATAACTTATTTCTGGATGGATTTTGAAATTACTTTGAAGAAATGTTAACCACCATGAGACGATGTGTCACATGCAAACCCAGATCCGTACCTCTAAGGTCAAGGTCATACTTAGAGGTCAAAGGTAAAAAAATGGTTCGAAACTTAAACACAGTCAATAACTTTTTTATCTCGCAGTCAATAACTTGCTTATCTCTGGATGGATTTTGAAATTACTTGGCAGAAATGTTGGCCATCATGAGACAATCTGTCTCACACAAAACCAAGGTTCTTACCTCCAAGGTCAAGGTCATACTTAGAGGTCAAATGTGAAAAAAGGGTCCAAAACTTAAACACAGTCAATAACTTTCTATGGGTGAATACGAACATAGACATATTTTCAGGTGGGGGCATCCGTGTCCTATGGGCGCATTTCTAGTTTTACTTCTCAGTTAATAACAGTCAATTCATACAACTTTATTTTACAATATATAAAATAGTTTGTATTAAACTTCAGTTAACTTGATGTATAACATAATAGGATTGTGCCTTGTTATGGTTGAGAAAGATGACTACTGTAAGTATCCCAAGGTGTAGTCTAACCTTAAGGACTTGCTGTAATTCTCCTAAAATTTTAACAAATTTGTTACTTGATCCAGCGAGGCGTCCCAAAGTTTCGGACAGAATGGAAAACAGTGTAGACCCTGAGCAGACTGCTCCTTTGGGAGCAGTCTGATCTAGTTCTTCACTGTTTGCTTTGGTCTATCTGTCCCAATACTTAGGATCATAATGGTACTACAATTTTGTTTTGATTTGGTTCATGCTTTCTGTTTCGCCCCACCCATCGGGGCCTGGAGAAATAGATGGGCTGCATGATGCTTCCACACAGAACTGAAACCGACTGCACATGAGTACTGGTAAACCGCTTATCTCTAAGCCTGCCAAGGCAAAGTCGTGCTAGTTGGACCATGCATGCTTATAAACCCAATTGGTTTCATTGGGCGACAGGGCTTGAGATGTCATTTCACCTCAGTGTTGGGTAAAAGTCCCACAAAATTGGAAGCAACGTCTCCAATATGTCCTTTACTGTGTTGACGGGATGGTAAACCTCAAATCAAACAAACAAACAAATCTGCCCCAATACTTAGGATCATTATGGTTCTATAATTTTGTTTTGATGTCAGTCATTTGGTACTTGTAAATTGTTTCTGTTGCAGGTTGGAAATGGAAAGACAAACAATCACAGAGCTCTTGACTGTGGGGCAGGAATTGGAAGAATCACAAAGCGTCTTCTACTTCCCATGTTCCAGACTGTAGACATGATAGAACTGAATCAAAAGTTTCTTGATGCTGCTCACAGATTTCTTGGAGAACATGCGTCTCGTGTTGAAAAATACATATGTTCAGGTCTGCAGGATTTCACACCCGAACTTGGACGTTATGATGTTATCTGGTGTCAGTGGGTGCTGGGTCACCTAACAGATTCAGACCTAGTAGACTTTTTTAAGAGGTGTCAGACAGGTTTGTCCCCAGAGGGAGTAATAATAATCAAAGAAAATGTAGCGCCCTCAGAAAGTAAAGACTTCGACGACGATGACAGTAGCTTTACAAGGCCTAAACAGTTACTGATAGATCTCATACTCAAATCGGGCCTAACTATAGTTAAGGAACAGAAACAAAAAGGTTTTCCAAAAGGTCTTTATGAAGTTTATATGTTTGCTATGAAATAACATCTATAGATTTTAGGTATTTTTATCCATATCAAAAGTTTTGGTGGCCACCCTGAGCCAAAGGCTGTCAGAGAGCTCTTATAGAATGGGCAGTTTCTTTTATTGTAGGTTCATCGTCAGGATTTTCAAACAGCTTCTGTGATGCAAATGTACAACACCAGAACCCCTTTATGACACTTTTTGGGGTCAAAAGAAGAAAATGTGTCAAACAACATTGTGACATCCAAAACACATGTATAGTCAACCCTCTTTATACCGACATTCATTATATAACAGCAAAACTCGTTATAACGGCAGTTTGAATGGAATGACTACTTTGCTAAAGGCTTAGCCTTGTTTTCAAGCAGCGTGAGCTTCCCTCGTGTTGGAAATGCACAAATCGAGTCCATAGTCATGAAAGAGTCTTGTAATCTAATACTCCAAGAAACAAATGGTATAGATATTTGTTAGAATCGCCTTATTGAGGCGATTCTAACAAATATCTTTACGATTTGTTTCTTGGAGTAATGATGGGGAAAAGGCCTTTTATTACTTTTCATACTCCTAACTGGGATTCTTTATAATGGCACAATAATAGGGAACAAATACTGTTGTTATAAAGAGGGTCCTGTGTAGAAAGATGATCATTTTTCTGTTTTTTCTTTACATTTTTGGAATCAATCTTTAGATCATGTTATATCCACCCTCAGAAAGCAAAGACTTCGACGAAGATGACAGTAGCTTTACAAGACCTAAACAGTTACTGATAGATCTCATACTCAAATCGGGCCTAACTATAGTTAAGGAACAGAAACAAAAAGGTTTTCCAAAAGGTCTTTATAAAGTTTATATGTTTGCTATGAAATAACATCTATAGGTTTTAGGCATTTTTATCCATATCAAAAGCTTTGGTGGCCACCCTTAGCCAAAGGATGTCCAAGAGCTCTTATAGAATGGGCAGTTTCTTTTATTGCCGGTTCATTGTCAGGATTTTCAAACAACTTCTGTGATGTAAATGCACAACCCCAGAACCCCTTTATGAAACTCTCTTGAAGTGGAAAGATTTGTTTGATTTGAGGTTTAACATTCCCGTCAACACTGTAAAGGTCATTTTGGAGACGTTGCTTCCAATTTTGTGGGACTTTTACCTGACATTGAGATGAAATGACATCTCAAGCGCTGTCGCCCAATGAAACCAATAGGGTTTATTAGCATGGACGGTCAACCTCGCACCGCGATTCCTGGACAGTCTCAGATCCGCTAAGCGGTTTACCAGTGTAACAGTTTATCTTTACCCCCTGGGTAGCTTTACCCTGGGGGTAAAGATATCCCGGGATGTCTTTACCCCCACCATGGTTATCTTGACCCCCGGGGGTAAAGATATCCCGGCTGGGATATCTTTACCCCCGGGGGTAAAGCTAAACTGGCTAGGATATCTTTACCCCCACCCCAACTTATGGGTATAAACTATTTTCTTAATGCCCAATTTCTTCTTATATGGAAGTGAACAAGATAGTGGACTCGAAGTTTCACTTTAACATTTTTCGTTTCAATCATGACTCAGACTTATAGAACTACCCTTAGTAAGACATATGGCCATATTATAGAGGCAAATGATTAATTAATAACTTCTTTTTGTATATTTTCTTATTCAAAATGTTGCTTATGACAATCTTTCAAATTCTTGCATTATCCCTGTCAGTTGTGACATGGGTGGTGGTGGTGAGTGGAAAGGCGGGGGTAAAGATATCCCGGCTGGGATTTCTTTACCCCCGGGGGTAAAGCTAAACCGGCCAGGATATCTTTACCCCCACCCCAACTTTTGGGTATAAACTATTTTCTTAATGCCCAATTTCTTCTTATATTTAAGAGAAGCAAGATAGTAGACTCGATGTTTCACTTTAACATTTTTCGTTTCAATCATGACTCGGACTTATAGAACTATCCTTAGTAAGAAATATGGCCATATTATAGAGGCAAATGATTATTTAATAACTTCTTTTTGTATATTTTCTTATTCAAAATGTTGCTTATGACAACCTTTCATTATCCTGCATTATCCCTGTCAGTTGTGAAATGGGTGGCGGTGAGTGGAAAGGCGGGGGTAAAGATATCCCGGCTGGGATATCTTTACCCCCGGGGGTAAAGCTAAACTGGCCAGGATATCTTTACCCCCATCCCAACTTTTGGGTATAATCTTTTTTCTTAATGCCCAATTTCTTCTTATATGTAAGAGAAGCAAGATAGTGGACTCAATGTTTCACTTAAACATATTTCTTTTCAATCATGACTCGGACTATTAGAACTACCCTTGGTAAGAAATATGACCATATTATAGAGGCAAATGTTTATTTAATAACTTCTTCTTGTATATTTTCTTACTCAAATGTTGTTTATGACAATCTTTCATAATCTTGCATTATCCCTGTCAGTTGTGAAATGGGTGGTGGTGGTGAGTGGAAAGGCGGGGGTAAAGATATCCCGATTAGGATATCTTTACCCCCGGGGGTAAAGCTAAACTGGCCAGGATATCTTTACCCCCACCCCAACTTTTGGGTATAAACTATTTTCTTAATGCCCAATTTCTTCTTATATGTAAGAGAAGCAAGATAGTGGACACGATGTTTCACTTTAACATTTTTCGTTTCAATCATGACTCGGGACTAATAGAACTAGTACTACCCTTAGTAAGAAATATGACCATATTATAGAGGCAAATGATTATTTAATAACTTCTTTTTGTATATTTTCTTATTCAAATGTTGTTTATGACAATCTTTCATAATCTTGCATTATCCCTGTCAGTTGTGAAATGGGTGGTGGTGGTGAGTGGAAAGGCGGGGGTATAGATATCCCGGCTGGGATATCTTTACCCCCGGGGGTAAAGCTAAACTGGCCAGGATATCTTTACCCCAACCCCAACTTTTGGGTATAAACTACTTTCTTAATGCCCAATTTCTTCTTTTATGTAAGAGAAGCAAGATAGTGGACTCGATGTTTCACTTTAACATTTTTCGTTTCAATCATGACTCGGACTTATAGAACTATCCTTAGTAAGAAATATGTCCATATTATAGAGGCAAATGATTATTTAATAACTTCTTTTTGTATATTTTCTTATTCAAAATGTTGCTTATGACAATCTTTCATAATCCTGTATTATCCCTGTCAGTTGTGAAATGGATGGTGGTGAGTGGAAAGGCGGGGGTAAAGATATTCCGGCTGGGATATCTTTACCCCCGGGGGTAAAGCTAAACTGGCCATGATATCTTTACTATTTTCTTAATGCCCAATTTCTTCTTATATGTAAGAGAAGCAAGATAGTGGACTCAATGTTTCATTTTTCTTTTCAATCATTACTCGGACTAATAGAACTACCCTTGGCAAGAAATACGACCATATTATAGAGGCAAATGATTATTTAATAACTTCTTTTTGTGTATTTTCATATTCAAATGTTGTTTATGACAATCTTTCATAATCTTGCATTATCCCTGTCAGTTGTGAAATGGGTGGTGGTGGTGAGTGGAAAGGCGGTGGTAAAGATATCTTTACCCCCACCCATGAGCAATGGTAGCGGTGTGAAATCCTGATTCATGCAAGCTAGCTTGTGGTCACATTATGTCAACCATAGACCACTGGACATCAGTAGTACCTTCCATTATTGAGAAATGTGCGTGTCTGGGTTAAATAGTCATTTGCCTCGATAATATGGTCATATTTCTTACTTAGTGTAGATCTATTAGACAGAGTCATGATTGAAACGAAAATGTTAGAGTGAAACATTGAGTGCACTATCTAACTTCAGTTACATATAAGACAAATTTGGCATTGAGAAAATAGTTAATACCAAAAGTGGGGATGGGTAAAGTAACCTGGCCAGTTTAGCTTTAACCCCGGGGGGGGCAAGATATCCCAGCCAAGATATCTTCACCCCCGCCTTGCCACACACCACCACAACCATCACCACTCACAACTGACAGGGATAATGCAAGATTAAGAAAGATTGTCATAAGCAAGGTGGTGACTAAGAAAATAAACACTTTGAAGTTATTAAACAGTCATATGCCTCTATAATATGGTCATATTTCTTATTTAGGGTAGTTCTATTAGTGTCATGACTGAAACAAAAAATGTTCAAGTGAAACATCGAGTCCACTATCTTGCTTCAGTTACATATAAGAAGAAATTGGGTATTGAGAAAATCGTTAATATCCAAAAGTGGGGATGGGGTAAAGATATCCTGGCCAGTTTAGCTTTACCCCCGTGGGTAAAGATATCCCAGCAAGGATATCTTTACCCCCGCCTTTCCACTCACCACCACCACCCATTTCACAACTGACAGGGATATTGCAAGATTATGAAAGATTGTCATAAGCATCATTTTGAATAAGAAAATATACAAAAAGAAGTTATTAAATAATCATTTGCCTCTATAATATGGTCATATTTCTTACCAAGGGTAGTTCTTTTAGTTCCGAGTCATGATTGAAACAAAAAATGTTAAAGTGAAACATCGCATCCACTATCTTGCTTCTCTTACATATAAGAAGAAATTGGGCATTAAGAAAATAGTTTATTCCCAAAAGTTGGGGTGGGGGTAAAGATATCCCAGCCGGGAAAGATTTACCCCGGGGGTAAGGGATATCATTACCCCCGCCTTTCCACTCACCACCACCACCCATTTCACAACTGACAGGGATAATGCAAGATTATGAAAGATTGTCATAAGCATCATTTGAATAAGAAAATATACAAAAAGAAATTAAATAATCATTTGCCTCTATAATATGGTCATATTTCTTACTAAGGGTAGTTCTATTAGTTCCGAGTCATGATTGAAACGAAAAATGTTAAAGTGAAACATGGAGTCCACTATCTTGCTTCTCTTACATATAAGAAGAAATTGAGCATTAAGAAAATAGTTTATACCCCAAAGCTGGGGTGGGGGTAAAGATATCCCAGCCGGGATATCTTTACCCCCGCCTTTCCACTCACCACCACCACCCATTTCACAACTGACAGGGATAATGCAAGATTATGAAAGATTGTCATAAGCAACATTTTGAATAAGGAAATATACAAAAAGAAGTTATTAAATAATCATTTGCCTCTATAATATGGTCATATTTCTTACTAAGGGTAGTACTAGTTCTATTAGTCCCGAGTCATGATTGAAACGAAAAATGTTAAAGTGAAACATCGAGTCCACTATCTTGCTTCTCTTACATATAAGAAGAAATTGAGCATTAAGAAAATAGTTTATACCCAAAAGCTGGGGTGGGGGTAAAGATATCCCAGCTGGGATAGCTTTACACCCGGGGGTAAAGATATCCCAGCCGGGATATCTTTACCCCCGCCTTTCCACTCACCACCACCACCACCCATTTCACAACTGACTGGGATAATGCAAGATTATGAAAGATTGTCATAAGCAACATAAGGGAAGTTCTATTAGTCTGAGTCATGATTGAAACGAAAAATGTTAAAGTGAAGCATCGAGTTCACTATCTTGCTTCTCTTACATATAAGATTAAATTGGGCATTAAGAAAATAGTTTATACCAAAAAGTTGGGGTGGGGGTAAAATTATCCTGGCCAGTTTAGCTTTACCCCCGCCTTTCCACTCACCACCACCACCCATTTCACAACAGACAGGGATAATGCAAGATTATGAAAAATTGTCATAAGCGACATTTTGAATAAGAAAATATACAAAAAGAAGTTATAAAATAATCATTTGCCTCTATAATATGGTCATTCCTCTTACAAAGGGTAGTTCTATAAGTCCGAGTCATGATTGAAACGAAAAATGTTACAGTGAAACATTGAGTCCACTAGCTTGCTTCACTTACATATAAGAAGAAATTGGGCATTAAGAAAATAGTTTATACCCAAAAGTGGGGATGGGGGTAAAGATATCCTGGCCAGTTTAGCTTTACCCCCGGGGGTAAAGATATCCCAGCCAGGATATCTTTACCCCCGCCTTTCCACTCCCCACCACCACCCATTTCACAACTGACAGGGATAATGCAAGATTATGAAAGATTGTCATGAGGAACATTTTGAATAAGAAAATATACAAAAAGAAGTTATTATATAATCATTTGCCTCTATAATATGGTAGTATTTCTTACCAAGGGTAGTTCTATTAGTCCGAGTCATGATTGTAACGAAAAATGTTAAAGTGAAACATCGAGTCCACTATATTGCTTCAGTTACATATAAGATTAAGAAATTGGGGATTGAGAAAATAGTTTATACCCAAAAGTTGGGGTGGGGGTAAAGATATCCTGGCCAGTTTAGCTTTACCCCCGGGGGTAAAGATATCCAGGGTGGGGGTAAAGATATCCCGGGATATCCTTACCCCAGGGGGTAAAGCTACCCCTGAGTAGCTTTACCCCCGGGGGTAAAGCTACCCAGGGGTCAAGATAAACTGGGACACGGGTACTAGTGTGTGGGCCGGATTCAGCTCTGCATGCAAGCATCATGCAGCCCATATATTTCTTCAAGCCCCTATGGGCGGGGGCCGTGAAGTCGAAAGAGAATGTGTCAAACAACATTGTAACACCCAAACAAACATACATAGATCATATAAAAAGATGACCATATAAAAGATGATCATTTTTCTGTTTTATCTTTACAAGTTTGGAATCCATCTTTAGACCCTGCTATATTCAAAGAAACACTTATAAAGAGGCTAAGGTTAGTTTCAAAGTATTCTGCATCAGCTTGAGTATCTATTACCGTATTTACTATGTATTCGGACACCTTAACCCATTGTATAGTAGTGGACTGTTCCATTGCTATATGTTGGACAAGTCCATTTATCATATAAGAGGTGTAAGGCCTTTTTTTTTCATTTTTTTTCTATTTTAAAAGGAAAATTATGTAAGCAAATAGTGCAGGGCATCTGATCTGGGCCTGAACTGTTTGCCAAGGTACCCCTTCAGGGATTTCCTGCATGAAATGTGTTACCGGGGGTAATTATTTTTTCAATATCCAATATTCAATATGGCGTCCCCTTGTTTAGCACCTTAAGCTTAATGAATTGAACATATCAGTGGCAAAAGTTATTATTTTTTGCATTATCTGCTGGTTCCTAGTCTGAAGATTATCAGTGTTGGAAAAACAGGTAACCAGACCCCCTGACCTTGAAAGGTCAGGGGGATCCAGTTACCTGTTTTTCCAATATTGACAATGTGCAAGCTGGGAGCCAGCAAATAATGCAAATATGGTGAATATCAATGTTTTTGCTTTACTGGCTGATAAAAATTATAATGTTTTGTTACAAGAACATGTATTTATAGTAATCAGATGAGATTGGCATTGGGTTGTCAGGAACAGCAGGATATGGTTTAACCGTCAATGGCTTAAGGGGAATGGGAACACCTGGCTTATTTTTCTGCCATTTCAAAGGGAGACAGGCCCCCGCCTATAGGGGCTTGAAGAAATATATGGGCTGCATGATGCTTCCACACAGAGCTGAATCCGGCCCGCACACTAGTACTGGTAAACCGCTTAGAGGATCTAAGCCTGTCCAGGAACCGCGGTGCGAGGCAGCCGTACATGCTAATAAACCCTATTGGTTTCATTGGACGACAGGGCTTGAGATGTCATTTCATCTCAATGTCGGGTAAAAGTCCCACAAAATTGGAAGCAACATCTCCAAAATAACCTTTACAGTGTTGACGGGGATGTTAAACCTCAAATCAAGCAAACAAACAACGGGAGACACATTTCAGGATTTCCTGTTCGCTTTTCTATAAGCCCTGTCCCACTGAAAAAGGGGTCTACTCTTAAAGGAAAGAATTTGCTCCTCAGGAGCAAATTCTTTTCTTCAAGAGTTGACCCCTATTGAAATGGGAATCCTTTTGCAGGAGTTGTCTCCAATGAAGGTGTTCCAATTTCCCTTAGACTGCGCAATCTCAAATAAATTTTCACTGTCCCAAAGGTGTTAAAGCCATTCGCTTCCGACTTCATTGGGAATATTTTTTAAAATTGAAGCGATTAAAGGCTCATGATTTTGCTATTTTTATTTTTAAAAGCATTTGCTGGTAAATGCTTTATACATTGTGTTGTGATGAATTTGGAATGTTTTGATACTGTCTTTTTTTTTTCCCCAACATGATTTTTAGCTGCAAGGTCTTGATGTAAAATTTGTCTTTGTTGTTTGGACTATTTACACTGTGTTAGCTTGTTTGATTTAAGGTTTAACGTCCCCATCAACACTGTAAAGGTCATTTTGGAGATGTTGCTTCCAATTTTGTTGTACTTTTACCCGACCTTGAGATGAAATGACATCTCAAGCCCTGTCGCCCAATGAAACCAATAGGGTTTATTTATTAGCATGGACGGGTCGACTTGTACCGCTTTGCCTGGGCAGGCTTAGATCCTCTAAGTGGTTTACCAATACTAGTGTGCGGGTAGGTTTCAGCTCTGAGTGGAAGCATCATGCAGCCCATCTATTTCTTAAAGCCCCGATGGGCGGGGCCGGTGTTATTATTCTAGGTGAAATAACATTATTTATTTTATACTTTGCCGTGAAATCAATGTATATCTGAAACAAATAAAAATATTTTCACACTGTGAATTTCACACTGTGAAAAATAACGTGACCTTGTTTTTTTTTTTTTTTCACAGTAGCACCATGGATTATTTTTTCTTGCATAAAGTCATATATTATGGATAAAATAATCCTGTAAGATACCTTGAAAAGCACTCTTTAAGCTTTAAAAATGCTGTATTCAAAATGGCGATCTGTTTATGTTTTGAAACGGACAGTTGTGACGTCAAAGCAAGGTTAAAATTGTGACATATGATACAATTGATCAATTACCATACGTGTCCAAATAAATTATAAAATAAAAAGAAAATTTCCTTTTTTTCGATGGATACCAAAAGTATATAATCGCATGTGTTGACAACATCCAAATTTTCAGGAGTGAAAATTTGGATGTTTTCAACACACACAATGAAATATTTTTGGTATCCTACTCAAAAAAAGTAAATATCCTATATATATTTTTGTTGATTGTTTATCAATCAACCCAAAGTTACTAACTGAATCTTAGTTATGTTGCTCATCTCCATGTGACTATCACTTAAGCGGAATGGATACACCTTCAAGGGAGGCCACTCTTACAAAAGCATTTTTGTCTCCCATGTCAATAAGGGTCAACTCTTAAAGGAAAGAATTTGCTCCTGAGGAGCAAATTCTTCCCTTTAAGAGAAGACTCCCTTTTCTGTGGGACAGAGTTTATTATAAAGCGAACAGGAAGTCCCGAAAGTTGTCTCCCTTTGAAAAATGGCGGAAAAAAACTGCCAGGTATATCCGTTCCCTTAACCATGAAAATTGTGTTTGTAAAAAATCCAGGTAACAGTTATTTATAGCTGGGCTATTCTTGTCAGTGTGACATCAGAGTGCTGTGTAAAGAGGATTATCTGAAAAACACGGACTGAGCTCATTTGCTGGGACTTTTGCGAAATGTGCCATCTGATCAGTCTAATGAGACTGCACTGTGTGATTAACCCATTTTGTACCGGAAACCCCAAAAGGGGTAATTGGCAAACAGTGCAGGCCCAGATCAGATGCCGCAGAATGCGGCGTCTGATCAGGGCCTACACTGTTTGCAAAACGTTCTGCTAATTTCCTAATAAATTTGAAAGAAAACACAACCTGACACCCCAAAATTTTGAAATGGACTCCTGCTATATATAAGGAGAAAGATTCCATTTGGTACAAAAAGGGTTAAAGTGCAGGGGCCAGTTGTTCAAAACTAACAACGTCGTTAGTTAACGTATCGTTAAAACTTTGATCACTTATTATGGCAAATATGCTAATATTTTTGCTGGAAAAATGTGAGCAGCTTTTGCAAAAGCTGCTCACATTTTTCAGCAAAAATAACAAAATTTTAGGTATTAAACTTGCTAGAACAGTTAACAATATGACCACTAACGAGCTCGTTAAGCTAACGATGCTTTGAACAACTGGGCCCAGGAATTTAAGGGTTTAACAAAACAGTTGAAGTTCCGTTTAAGGGCCATTTTCCTGCCAACACTCAGAACCGGTCAGCCCACCAGTGCTTTGATATTTTTCGTTATTTTTCAGTGAAAGTCAGGTTTATTTTTATTTGCCTTCACTGCAGCTGGTGTTGTGCCATGTGGCGGCCGTAAAACGTCTCCCCGTACATCAACCATAGTGCAGTTTATATTTTACTTTTGGTCTTTTGAGATCAGCGTGAATATTCTGAGAAATCAGAAATAAATTATTGGTTTAGACTCATATTCTAGACAGGTTTTTAATTATTTGGACCCTGTTTGGGTTTATATCGGTCTTTGGGTCGACTGCCTATTCGGGGTTCGTAAAATTGCAGTGTGTTTCCTCTGGCTTTCTTTGCCGGGTCGTTGCGGGGTCGCTGGTGAGGCTTTATTAGCCGAAACTACGTAGTATGACCCATCAACTTTCTTATGAATGTTTTCATTGCTCTTAAAGGAACTCATTTTTGATTTTTATTAGCATATCATGTGAAACATATACCAAACAGATGATTGGCATGAAGTGACAAACCTTATTTTCTCTGAAAAAATACTGTAAAAATTCCAAAAAAATTCTGACACCTAAAGGACTTGCTGTAATACTCCTAATATTTTTGACAATTTTTTCACCTTCCAATGAGGAGCCCAAAAGGTACAGATGGAATGGCAATCAGTGTGGACCCTGATCAGACTGCTCCTGAAGGAGCAGTCAGATCTGGGTTTACAGGTTGCTGAGGTCTATCTATCCCAATGCTTAGGATCATTGCAAGAAGAAAACATATATTAATTATTATACCCCCGGCATACGTAGTATGTCAGGGGGTATATAGTTTTGGTCTTTCCGTCCGTTCGTTGGTTCGTTAGTTTGTTCGTACTTCCGTCTGCCCCGCCATTCATCAACCTTTACGTCAAAGTTCTGCGTTAAACCTATCTCTGTAACCACATGTTAGATTCTCTTCATACTTGGTAAAGGATATCTCTATAGCATTACCTTTCATATGGAATATCAAAGCCACTGGGTGGGTTGTCTGTCTGTCCGTCTGTCTGTTAATCTACTTTTACATCAATGTTTTGTGTTAAACCTTTTTCATTGCTGATATCTCTGTAACCACATGTTAGATTCTCTTTATGTTTGGTAAAGGATATCTCTATAGCATTACCTTTCATATGGAATATCTAAGCCCCTGGGTGGGCTGTCTGTCTGTTCATCTAATTTCAGGTCAAAGTTTTGTGTTAAACCTTTTTCATTGCTGATATCTCTGTAACCACATGTTAGATTCTCTTCATGTTTCTTTGATGTTTGGTAAAGGATATCTCTATAGCATTACCTTTCATATGGAATATCTAAGCCTCTGGGTCTAGCCCCTGGGTGGGCTGTCTGTCCGTTCATCTACTTTTACGTCAAAGTTTTGTGTTAAACCTTTTTCATGGCTGATATCTCTGTTACCACATGTTAGATTCTCTTCATGTTTGATAAACGATTTATTGATGCATGTGCCTTCCCCCGTCCACGGTGACCTTGACCTCAAGGTCACGGACTTAGAAATTTTAAATTTGGTTAAAGTTTTATGTCAAAGTTTATAGATGCCTATATGTTTTTTTGGATGCCCTCACTCCCTTGGTCCATTTAGAAATTTTATATTTGGTTTAGCTTTTACAAGCACATTTATAGATTCTTACAGCTTCTTGACTTCATTCATATTACATACAAGCTCGAAAGATATATCAGAGGGTGACGCTGGCCAGGGGTATACATGACCCACTGGTCGCTTTCTCTAGTATTGAAATGTCATCTGCCAGTGTCCTGATCGGTAGGATTGTTTGATTTGAGGTTTAACGTCCCGGTCAACAATGTATTGGTCATTATGGAGATGTTGCTTCCAGTTTTGTGGGTCTTTTACCTGACATTGAGATGAAATGACATCTCAAGCTCTGTTGCCCAAATGAAACCAATAGGGTTAATAAGCATGGACTGTCCGTCTTACACCGCTTTGCTTGGTCAGGCTTAGATCCACTAAGCAGTTTTACCAGTACTGGTGTGTAGTCGGTTTCAGCTCTGCGGGGAAGCATCATGCAGCCCATCTATTTCTTCAAGCCCCGATGGGCAGGGGCTGATGTCCTGATTGGTGTTTTAAGATTTAATTACACTTGGCTGCAGGGCCACAAGTAATATTGTCTTCAGATGTGCACATGGCAAAGGCTGGTATCACCTTCACCTTTGTGTAGTCAGATCAGATACTTTGTCTTTGCAATATACAGATGCCCAGTGATTCAAATCTTCTTCATCACGTGAACAAGTCTGTGAAATGAACATCCCCTAATCCCCACTTTATATAGGGTAAACTGGAGTTTATGGGGTATACATTATTTTCTTTTTTTGCTTTAAGACAGGTTGTGGGTACTCGTTATAACCTTCGAACGAGCTCACACAATCTTGATTGCAGTATAAATATGTAATTATGTCTCCCCCGACAATTTTTTTTTTTCAGAGAGACATATTGTTTTTTACCCAGGCATCTGTCTGTCCGTCTGTCACACATTCATGTCCGCTCTATAACTTGAAAACCGTTCAAGCTATCTTCACGAAACTTCATATAAATATTAATCAGCACTAGACGACGTGCAGTGCGCAAGAACTATAACTTTCGCATTTATACTTTTTCAATTATCTCCCTTGGAAGTTTGTCAGTATTAATATATGTATGGGCAAATCGTGTCCGGTCAATAACTTTCTTATTTTCATATGTATTTTAAAATTACTTGGCAGAAATATTAACAACCATGAGATGATGTGTGGTGCGCATGAGGCAGGTCGGTACCTCAAAGGTCAAGGTCAAACTTAGAGGTCAAAGGTCAAAAAAGGGGGCTTTTTTGTGTTTGGTCAATAACTTTCTTATTTTGAGATGGATTTTAAAATTACTTGGCAGAAATAGTAACAACCATGAGACGATGTGTGGTGCGCATGAGACAGGTCGGTACCTCAAAGGTCAAGGTCATACTTGGAGGTCAAAAGTCAAAAAAGGGGCCTTTTTTCGTGTTTGGTCAATAACTTTCTTATTTTGAGATGGATTTTGAAATCACTTGGCAGAAATGTAAACCAATATATGACGATGTGTTGTGTGCATGTCCCAGGTTCGTACCTCAAAGGTGAAGGTCATACTTAGAGGTCAAAGGTAAAAAAGGGGCCTTTTTTCAGGTTTTGTCAATAACTTGCTTTTTTAAATAGAATTTGAAGTTACTTGGCAAAAATGTTAACTTTCATGAGACGATGTGTTGCATGCATGATTCAGTTTGGTACCTCAAATGTCAAGGTCAAACATAGAGGTGAAAGGTCAAAAAGGGGCCTTTTTTCGTGTTTGGTCAAAAACTTTATTTTTAGATGGATTTTGAAATTGCTTGGCAGAAATGTTAACCACCATGAGATGATGTGTGGCACGCATGACCCAGTTTGGTACCTGAAAGGTCAGGGTCATACATAGAGGTTTAAGGTAAAAAAGGGGCCCTTTTTGTGTTCTGTCAATAACTTTCTTAATTTTAGATGGATTTTGAAATTACTTGGCAGAAATGTTAACCACCATGAGACGATGTATTGCGTGCATGACCCAAGTTGGTACCTCAAAGGTCAAGGTCGTACTAAGAGGTCAAAGGACAAAAAGGGCCCTTTTAGTGTTCAGTCAATAACTTTCTTATTACTGGATAGATTGTGAAATTACTTGGCAGAAATGTTAAACCATCATATGACGATGTGGTGCACACTAGACCCAGGTCGGTACCTCCAAGATCAAGGTCATACTAAGAGGTCAGAGGTAAAAAAAGTTGTTGTTTTTTTTTTTTGTGCCCAGTCAATCACTTTTTTATTTCTGAATGGACTTTATAAAGTAACCATGCAGAAATATTCACCGTCATTAGACCATGAGTCATGTGCAAGACCAAGGTTGGTTGGTTGGTTGATTTGAGGTTAAACATCCCCGTCAACACTGTAAAGGTCATTTTGGAAACGTTGCTTCCAATTTTATGGGACTTTTACCCCACATTGAGATGGAATGACATCTCAAGCCCTGTCGCCCAATGAAACCAATAGGGTTTATTAGCATGGACGGTCCGCCTCGCACCTCGGTTCCTGGACAGGCTTAGATCTTCTAAGGGGTTTACCAGTACTTGTGTGCAGGCCGGATTCAGCTCTGCATGGAAGCATCATGCAGCCCATATATTTCTTCAAGCCCCTATGGGCGGGGGCCGGCAAGATCAAGGTCCATACCTCCAATGTCAAGGTCATACCTAGAGGTCAAAGGTAAGAAAGGGACAGTCAATAACTTACTTATTCTTTGATGGATTATGAAATTACTTAGCAGAAATGTTAACCATCATGAGACGATGTGTTGTACCTCAAAGGCCAAGGCCATACTTAGAGGTCAAAGGTAAAAAAGGGCTCTTTTTGTGTACGGCCAATAACTTTTTTATTTCTGTATGAACATTTTTAAAGTTACTTTGCAGAAATGTTCATCTTCATTAGATGATGTGTTGCACACAAGACCCATCTCAATACCTCCAATGTCAAGGTCATACTTAGAGGTCAAAAACGGGGGAGACATCTGTGTTTTTGTAGAAAAACAAATTCTTGTAATACCACAGTTTTTCACTAGAAAAGTACCATAATGTTCCTAAGTATTGGGACAGTCAGGTCTAAGAAAACAGTGTAGACCCAGATCAGACTGCTCCTGAAGTCTGGTCAGGGTCTCCACTGTTTGCCATTCCACCTGCACACCTTGGACTCCTTGTGGGATTGTGAAATACATTTTAAACATTTAAGGAGAATTACAGCAAGTCCTCAAGGTGTCCGAATTTTGAGGATTTTTGTGGTAGCTATTTTGGAGATGTGAGAAAATGCACTATGTCACACAGGTGTGTTATCGTAATGCCGGGATATCTGAGAAAATGCACTATGTCACACATGTGTGTTATCGTAATGCTGGGATATCTGAGAAAATGTACTATACCACACAGGTGTGTTATCAATAATGCTAGGATATCTGAGAAAATGCACTATGTCACACAGGTGTGTTATCATAATGCTCGGATATCTGAGAAAATGCACGATGTCACACAGGTGTGTTTTCATAATGCTGGGATATCTGAGAAAATGTACTAATGCGGGGATATCTGAGAAAATGCACTATGTCATACAGGTGTGTTATCATAATGCTGGGATATCTGAGAAAATGCACGATGTCACACAGGTTTGTTTTCATAATGCTGGGATATCTGAGAAAATGCACTATGTCAAACAGGTGTGTTATCATGATGCTGGGATATCTGAGAAAATGCACTTTGTCAATCAGGTGTGTTATCATAATGCTGGGATATCTGAGAAAATGCACTATGTCACACAGGTGTGTTTTCACAATGCTTGGATATCTGAGAAAATGCACTATGTTACACAGGTGTGTTATCATGATGCTGGGATATCTGAGAAAATGTACTATGTCACACAGGTGTGTTATCAATAATCCTAAGATATCTGAGAAAATGCACTATGTCACACAGGTGTGTTATCATAATGCTGGGATATCTGAGAAAATGCACGGTGTCACACAGGTGTGTTTTCATAATGCTGGGATAACTGAGAAAATGTACTAATGCTGGGGTATCTGAGAAAATGCACTATGTCACACAGGTGTGTTATCATAATGCTGGGATATCTGAGAAAATGCACTATGTCACACAGGTGTGTTATCATAATGCTGGGATATCTGAGAAAAAGCACTATGTCACACAGGTGTGTTATCATAATGCTGGGATATCTGAGAAAATGCACGATGTCACACAGGTATGTTTTCACAATGCTGGGATATCTGAGAAAATGCACTATGTCACACAGGTGTGTTATCATAATGCTGGGATATCTGAGAAAATGCACTATGTCACACAGGTGTGTTATCATAATGCTGGGATACCTGAGAAAAAGCCTTATGTCACACAGGTGTGTTATCATAATGCTGGGATATCTGAGAAAATGCACTATGTCGCACAGGTGTGTTATCGTTATGCTGGGATATCTATACCTGGATTGATCTGTATTTACATCGTACATATTTCTTTGAAAATTTTACAAGTATTGTTACATTTTGATAGTTGATTAATATATTTTAATTGCTACTGTTATTGGTGAATGCATAACTCAATATAAGGTGTAATATCAGGCAACATGAGAGATGTCAAGTTCTGCAACAGGTTACTGTCACCATTAGGTGGTTTCTCTCTGCGTACTCCTGTTTGCCTACCTCTGATTAATGATCAGCTCAAAGTAAGTGAAATAATCTTGAAAGGGCCTGAAAAGAGGGATAATGAGTAAATTCATGGGATAATTGTTTGATTATTGTTCGAAAAGGATGATGTGGGTACTTGTTAGAATTGCCTCATTGAGGCAATTCTAATAAGTACCCACATCATATAGTTTAATGGAGAAATAAGAAAAAACATCCCAAATAATCACTGTCACTCTTTATTTGGAGTTATGTTTGTGTGGTGTTTAATGGCCCAGTCAACACTATTAAGGTCAAATCAAGCTGGTCAGTTCACGTAACAAATTTTTCCTTGGCAGGCTTATATATGTCGTTAATGAGTACAGTGCACACTCTATCACAAGGAACTGACAATTGCCCCTCTTGAATCAGAGGGAAAGAATTCTCTTCGAAAAAGATTACATCACCAATCGCCAAAACATATTGCTGCCAATCCGATGATGCCAATCTGGCGACTGAGCAGCAAGGCAAGGGTGTGGGGATTCAGGGGATTATTTCTTTGTTGTTACATGTTTTGTGGTTACTCGGTAGATTTACCACATTGGGGGAATTCTAACTAGCAGCCACATCATGTGGTCCTGTGAAGAAATAAGAAAACTTATAAGAGAGCTTTTGTTTGTTTGTTTGTATTGGAGTTTAACAGCCTAGTCAACACTATTTAAGATCATCTTTGAGCCGGTCAGTTTACCTATCCACACTTTTCCTGGGCAGGCTTACAGGTAAGCGGTTAACCAGTACAGTGCACGTTCTTTGACGAGAAACTGACAATTGCCCATCGTATGGGGTCAGTTTCAGCTCTGGTAGAAGCATCATGTAGCCCAGTGTGATCAGCTGATGTGCATGGACTCGGAATGTCTAGGAAGTTTGATTATATAGATGATCTTTTACCAGTCAGAAATAAAATATGAGATTTGTATATGTGGATTTGTTGATTTTATTTCCATCATTCGGAGAAGTATAGATGATAACTTCGCCAGTTTCAAAGGAAAATTTATTAAGATGGCAGTATTTATCAGCTTACCTGTACAAAAGACACTGGTACATCCTTGTTAGAACAAGAGGCCCAAGAGGGCCTGTCGCTCCACCGGCTAACTTCAGACAATTGTCATATTTATTACATTAACCAATTGTATACTAGTGGACTCTTCTATTGCTATATGTTGGACCAGTCCATTTGTCATATAAGGGGTGTCAGGCCTATTTTTTTCTATTTTTGATGGAAAATTCTGTTAGCAAATAGTGCAGGCCCTGATCAGACATGGTGTTCTGTGGGGTCTGATCTGGGCCAGCACTGTTTGCCAAGGTACCCATTTAGGGTTTTCCCGCATGCAATGGGTAAAAAAGAAACAAGTGATCTACCCAAGGAATGTCCATTCTATATTTTTTGGACCCCAGAGCCATGGTTGGCAGGATTTATGTGAGTGACCATTTGGCATTGCTCCGTTCTAAATATCTAAAGCTCTGGGCCTTATGGTTTCAGAGAAGACTTTTTTTAAGTTTTTCCTATTATAAGTCTATGGGAACTAATATGCCTCTGAGGGTGACCATTTTTTATCCCAGGGGCATTGTTGGCAGGATTTATTTGAGTGACCACTTGACGTTGCTGCAAACTTAATATCTAAGCTCTGGGCACTGATGGTTTCAGAGAAGATTTTTGTCAGTTTTCCCAAGTTTAATTCTATGGGAGCTTATGGGCCTCAGGGTGTGGCCAATTTGGACCCCAGGGGCATAGTTGGCAGGATTTATGCAGTTGAATACTTCAAGTTGCTACATACTAAGCTCTTGGCCTTATGGTTTCAGAGGAGAAAAGTTTCAAGATTTTGTCATTATTAGTCTATGGGAGCTACTAAGCACCGGGGCGTTGCCAATTTGGACTCAAGAGTCATAGTTCGCAGGACTTAGTAGGTGACCACATAACTTTGCTACATACTACAGTTCAACCTGTTTTAAGCAAGTGCCTAAGGGATAGTCAAAATATGCTTGCTTAAGACAGGTTCTTGCTTAATACAGGTGAAATTTAACACATCTGCCTTTCTTGGGAACTGAATGCCTGCTTGCTTAAGACAGGTTGCTTGCTTAATAGAGGTGGCCACTAAGACAGGTTTTACTGTAAATGTCTTAGCTTTAGGCTTTATGGTTTCAGAGAAGAAGTTTTTCCGTTTATTGGTCTATGGAAGCTAATGAGCCAAAGGTGGTGGCCATGGCGGCCATGTTTTTTGTCTGATCAAAATTTCTTCAATGAATCTGACAATGGTAGACACAAGGAACATTCATGAAAATTAAGAACGAAATCCATTTAGCGGTTTTGGAGGAGAAGATTAAAAAAAAAAAAAAGATCCCTTTATGAGTCTATGGAAGCTAATTAGCCAATGGGCGTGTCCATGGTGGCCATGTTTTTTGTCTGATCAAAATTGCTTCAAGGAATCTGACAGAGGTCCACCCAAGGAACATTCATGCAAAGTAAGAATGAAATCCATTAAGTTGAGCAGTTTTGGAGGAGAAGGTTTTTAAAACTTTTCCCCATATAAGTCTTTGATAGCTAATGAGCCAAGGGGCATGGCCATGGCAGTCATGTGGGGCATGGCCATGGTGGCCATGTTTTTTGTCTGATCCGAATTTCTTCAAGGAATCTGACAGGGGTCCACCCAAGGAACATTCATGCAAAATAAGAATAAAATCCATTGAGCAGTTTTGGAGGAGAAGATTTTTAAATATTTTTTTTTTGTTTCGATGCCATTTTGTTCTGCATGTAACAAAATTCTTTGAAGGAATTCAGAAGAGGACTATGTGAGAAACATTCCTGTGAAGTTTGGTTACAATCGACCAAGTAGTTAAGGAGGAAATGTTTAAAGAAAAAAGTTAAGGCACGGATGCACAACCGCACAGACGCACAACAGACACAGGGCCATAACATATAACATAAGACCCGCCGGTCTTTGGCCAGTGGAGCTAAAAAATGAACAGATTTATGTTTTTATTTCTTTATTTATTTATTTTTTCCTTTCCTCCGTCAGATTCGGTATGCCTCCCTTTTCAACTAAGCCATTTTAACCCTCAGGGATATGGAGAACTGTTGACACTGTAGTATAATTAGGTCTAATAAATCAATCTCCCTCAGTATTTTGAATTTATTTTGAAACATCAAGTCGTATAAATAGAGTTTGTGTTGAAAACATCAGTTCTATCACCAGTGTGATGGGCAATTGAAATTTCTGATGTTTTGAATTTTAGAATGACAATTTGTAGGTGGACCTCTATAGATATGTGATAGTCAGCAAAATTGGAGGAGATTAATTCAGATACAGGAAGGTACTTTTAAATATATAAATAAATAAATAAACAAGAACTTTTGAAGAAGAGAAGACTTTTTTAACATTACACTACATGTTATATAGTGAAAATAAACCCCGCCCACTGCAGCCATGTTTTTTGTCGGATCAAAATTTCTTCAAGGAATCTGACAGAGGTCCACCCAAGGAACATGCATGCCAAATAACTATGAAATAAAACAAGAACTTTTGCAGAAAATATTTTCAGCATTACACTATATGTTATATAGTGAAAATAAGCCTCGCACATGGCGGCCATGTTTTTTTGTAAGATCAATTTTTTTTCAAGGAATCTGACAAGTCCACCCAAGGACAATTCATGCAAATTACAATGAAATCCCACAAGTACTTTTGCAGAAGAAGATTTTTTAGCATTACATTATATGTTAAATAGTGAAAATAAGCCTCGCCCATGGCGGCCATGTTTTTTGTCGGATCAAAATTTCTTCAAGGAATCTAAAAGAGGTCCACCCAAGGAACATTCATGCAACATAAAAACAAGGCATCACATGCGATACCAATCCCCTCGCACTAGACAACTTTGTGTGTGGAAAACACTGAAATGGCAAAAGTCCAACTTGCTTGAGATATTATCATAGGCAACATTTGTGTAAAGTTTGTTTAAAAATCCTCCAATAAATGTACATTCTAGAGTGATGACGTTTCTCTAAAAATAGCCATAGTGACCTTGACTTGAGGCCATGACCACGAAAGTAGATCTTGCTCAAGATATTATCATAAGCATCTTTTGTGTGAAGTTATATTAAAATCTGTTAATAAATGTAGGCGGTAGAGCGATGACAGAAGTTTTTCTAAAGATAGCCACAGTGACCTTGACTTTGAGGTCATGACCTTGAAAGTCGAAGTAAGTCGAGATACTATCATAAGAAACATTTGTGTGAAGTTCTATTACAATCCATCATTAAATGTAGGCGCTAGAGCGATGACAAAGTTTTTCTAAAAATAGCCACAGTGACCTTGACCTTGAAAGTCTAAATAGCTCGAAATATGTCATAAGGAACATTTGTGTGAAATTATATTGAAATTGGTGAAAAAATGTAAGCACTAGAGCAATGACAAAGTTTTTCTAAAAATAGCCACAGTGACCTTGACCTTGAAAGTCAAACTCGTTCGAGGTATTGTCATAAGGAACATTTGTGTGAAGTTATATTGAAATGGGAGAAGAAATGTAAGCGCTAGAGCCATCACAAAGTTTTTCTAAAAATAGCCACAGTGACCTTGACCTTGAAAGTGGAACTCACTAGAGATATTGTTATAAGGAACATTTGTGTGAAGTAATATTGAAATTGGTGAAAAAAATGTAAGCGCTAGAGCAATGACAAAGTTTTTCTAAAAATAGCCACAGTGACCTTGACCTTGAAAGTCGAACTTGTTCGAGGTATTGTCATAAGCAACATTTGTGTGAAGTTATATTGAAATCAGTGAAGAAATGTAGGCGCTAGAGCGATGACAAAGTTTTCTAAAAATAGCCATAGGTAACCTTGACCTTGAAAGTCGAAATGGCGAGATATTGTCATAAGGAACATATGTGTGAAGTTATATTGAAATCGATGAAGAAATGTAAGCGCTAAAGGGATGACAAAGTTTTTCTTCAAATAGACACAGTGACCTTGACCTTGAAAGTGGAACTCGCTAGAGATATTGTCATAAGGAACATTTGTATGAAGTTATATTGAAATTTGTGAAGAAATGTAAGCGCTAGAGCGATGACAAAGTTTTTCTAAAAAATAGCCACTGTGACCTTGACCTTGAGGCCTTGACCTTGATAGTCGAACCCGCTTGAGATATTGTCATAAGGAACATTTGTGTGAAGTTATATTGAAATCAGTGAAGAAATATAGGCGATAGAGCGATGACAAAGTTTTTTCTAAAAATAGCCACAGTGACCTTGACCTTGAGGCCATGAGTTGGAAAGTCGAACTCGCTAGAGATATTTTTATAAGCAACATTTGTGTGAAGTTATATTGAAATTGGTGAAGAAATGTAGGCGCTAGAGCGATGAAAAAGTTTTTCTAAAAATAGCCACAGTGACCTTGACCTTGAGGTCATGACCTTGAAAGTCCAACTCGCTCAAGATATTGTCATAAGGAACATTTGTGTGAAGTTATATTGAAATCAGTGAAGAAATATAGGCGATAGAGCAATGACAAAGTTTTTTCTAAAAATAGCCACAGTGACCTTGACCTTGAGGCCATGAGTTGGAAAGTCGAACTCGCTAGAGATATTTTTATAAGGAACATTTGTGTGAAGTTATACTGAAATTGGTGAAGAAATGTAGGCGCTAGAGCGATGAAAAAGTTTTTCTAAAAACAGCCACAGTGACCTTGACCTTGAAAGTCCAACTCGCTCAAGATATTGTCATAAGGACCATTTGTGTGAAGTTATATTGAAATCAGTGAAGAAATGTAGGAGCTAGAGCGATGACAAAGTTTTTCTAAAAATAGCCACTGTGACCTTGACCTTGAAGCCATGACCTTGAAAGTTGAACTCGCTCGAGATATTTTTATAAGGATCATTTGTGTGAAGTTATATTGAAATTGGTGAAGAAATGTAAGCGCTAGAGCGATAACAATGTTTTTCTAAAAATAGCAACAGTGACCTTGACCTTGAGGTCATGACCTTGAAAGTCAAACTCGCTCGAGATATTTTTATAAGGATCATTTGTTTGAAGTTATATTGAAATTGGGGGAGAAATGTAGGCGCTAGAGCCATGACAAAGTTTTTCAAAAAATAGCCAGAGTGACCTTGACCTTGAGGTCATGACCTTGAAAGTCGATCTTGCTCCAGATATTGTCGTAAGGAATGTTCGTGTGAAGTTATATTTAAATCGGTCAAGTAATGTAGGCGCTAGAGCGATGACAAAAGTACGTACGTACGTACGTGGCGCTAGAGCGATCACAAAAGTATGTACATACGTGGCGCTAGAGTGATGACAAAAGTACGTACGTACGTACGGGACAAATGCTGTATCCCCCCTCACAACTATGTTGTGCGAGGGGATAATGAAATCCAACAGGTGGGTTTGGAGGAGAAGATTTTTAAAGATTTTTAATTTTTTGTGTGGTTTTGTTGCCATGGCAACCAGAGTTCTGGGTGTAACAAAATTCTTTGAAGGAATTTAGAAGAGTACTAAGTAAGGAACATTCCTGTGAAATTTGGTTACAATTGGCCCAGTAGTTTAGGAGGAAAAGATGTTTTAGCATTACACTATAAGTTAAAAGGGAAAATAAGCCCCACCCATGGCGGCCATGTTTTTTGTCGGATCAATATTTTTTCAAGGAATCTGAAAGAGGTCCACCCAAGGAACATTCATGCAAAATAAAAATGAAATCCAACAGGTGGTTTTGGAGGAGAAGATTTTTAAAGATTTTTAATTTTTTGTGTTGTTTTGTTGCCATGGCAACCAGAGTTCTTGGTGTAACAAAATTCTTTGAAGGAATTTAGAAGAGGACTAAGTAAGGAACATTCCTGTGAAGTTTGGTTACAATGGGCCCAATAGTTTAGGAGAAGATGTTTTAGCATTACACTATATGTTAAATAGGGAAAATAAGCCCCGCCCATGGCGGCCATGTTTTTTGTCGGATCAAAATTTCTTCAAGGAATCTGAAAGAGGTCAACCCAAGGAACAGTCATGCAAAATAAAAATGAAATCCAACAGGTGGTTTTGGAGGAGAAGATTTTTAATTTTTTGTGGTTTTGTTGCCATGGCAACCAGAGTTCTGGGTGTAACAAAATTCTTTGAAGGAATTTAGAAGAGGACTATGTAAGGAACATTCCTGTGAAGTTTGGTTACAATTGGCCCAGTAGTTTAGGAGGAGAAGATGTTTAAAGAAAAAGTTAACGCATGGACGCACGACGGACACAGGGCCATGACAATAGCCCCGCTGGCCTTCGGCCAGTGGAGCTAAAAACTGTTTTATGGAATCTACAAATAACAAAGATGCAGATCAGCATGCACATCCTTGATCAGCTCCTTTGTGTTTACTGCTTTGATAATACGAGTGCGAGTCAATAAAAAACAGCCTAACTTATTTCTGGGTAAGATCAATCTCTCCTTTGTCGACGTGATTGCCCTCTAGAAAGATACACTTAGACCAACGCTGTTCCAGTGCCATCAGCCCAGAACTGAAGAAGCCAGGTTCCTTTTCTCCGACCCACTCAACTGCTGCCACGACTTCTTCATTGGACTGAAAATGACATCCACAGATACCCTTTGGGAATAGGAAATACATGTAGTCACTAGCAGCTAAGTCCGGAGAATAGGCGGGGTGTGGTATTAGCCCATACCCATTCCGCTCAGCAGCACCCGTTGTAATTTTGGAAGTGTGGACTCTTTGCATTGTCTTGTTGGAGCAGAATCCCTTTGGAGAGTTTACCTCGGCATTTTTCACGGATCACGGTTCTCAGTTGGTCAAGCAAATTTGCATAATACGCACGTTATTGTACTTTGCTATGTGCATCCCAAAATACGGTTGCCAACACCTTGCCTGCAGAGGTCTTTGGCCTTGGAGACTCGGGCCGTACACACTGGCGACTTTTATTCTCTGGCTCATAATAATGGACCCAGGTCTTGCCTACAGTCACCAGGCATGAAAGAAAATCGTCTTTGACCTAAACCGCTTCAACAATGCGCTGCATACTGATGCTCTGGTTGTCATTGGCTCAGCGTTAAGGGATTTCCGGACCCAACGGGCTGTTAGCGATCATGTCAAATTGTTGAAACGCTAGCTACCATGTGAAATGTGTAATGCATTCACTATTTCTTCCACCTTAATTCACCTATCAGAGTACAACAGACCCTTTACTTTGTTGCACATTTCTTCATCAGTGGCATCTGATGGGCAACCAGACCTAGTTTTTTCTTCTAAAGACGTTATACCGCGTTTAAATTTCCCAACCCAGAATTTAACTTTTGCATACGATGGTGCAGAAAACCCATAAACATTGGTCAACTTGCAATGTATTTCCTGACCTGTTTTCCCTTTCAAATACAAGTACTGAATTACAGAACATTTGATGAAAAGCTTGGTTTTGCAATGCTAGCCATGTTTGATGTTAAATATCTTATGCGCAAGTGACACGATAAGGGTGCAACTTTGCCCTCATGCGTAAAACATGTATTGAAACAAGGCTGTCTTGGTCAATTGGAAATGGGACAGGCTGGTTACTTATTGACTTGCCCTCGTACTAGATAGTTTGTTTGTTTGTTTGATTTGAGGTTTAACATCCCCGTCAACACTGTAAAGGTCATTTTGGAGACGTTGCTTCCAATTTTGTGGGACATTTACCCGACATTGAGATGAAATGACATCTCAAGCCCTGTCGCCCAATGAAACCAATAGGGTTAATTGGCATGGACGGTCCGCCTCCCACTGCGGTTCCTGGACAGGCTTAGATCCTCTAAGTGGTTTACCAATACTAGTGTGTGGGCCGGATTCAGCGCTGCATGGAAGCAACATGCAGCCAATATATTTCTTCAAGCCCGTATGTGCGTCGTACTAGATAGTAAAACCTGTCATACTGGTTACCTGTTTAAGCAAGCAGCCTGTCTTATTAAGCAAGCATTTAGTTCCCATAAAAGACAAATGCATTAAAAACCCCTGTATTATTATAAAGCAAGCACTTGTCTTTGGCAAGCACATTTTGATGATCCCTAAGGTGCTTGCTTAATACAGGTTTGACTGTACTCCTAGTTTTCAAGACTTGCTGGTGTGAAGCTGAGCAAACCAGTTTGTGTCTTAACCTGGTCAAAACTCCTTTAATACCATACTTGTTATAAAATTTGAACAAGTACAATTTAACCCGATGTGACTAAAATACACCTGTGGACATAAAAGCGTTCAAACTCCGATGAAGTACCTTTCAATGAATCTCTGCATCAAGTTAGTTTGACCAGCAAATATCATTCATCAAAGTAGAGCTCAGGCGATATCATCAATATATTGTTATATTTTTGCTGGCGATACTGTATAGCGATATCAATTCCGTGCATCGATACTTGACAATACTTTTGCGTTTTATCACAAATGTTGGAAACACAAGAGATGCATGTTTCTTAGGTGCTTGCGCCAATAAAAAATCTTTCCAAAAGGTGCTGCTTTTATAACAGTTGATGTATCTACCGGGATACAGCAACTACTGGAACCAACAGGTGTCTGGTCATGTGACTCAGAGTATGGACCCATGTGCTATATAAGTTTTGTTGATATTTTGAGTTATGCCATTCAGATTTATTCAAAACTGTTGCCTCCGAAATATGTTTGTGTGGTTGATGGTGGGTCTTGGATGCTTGGTCTGTGGTATTAGATTTACCTGCAAAGTCATCACAATTACCGTTTTATTGTTGATACAAGCGGTCGCTACTAACATATATATAAACAATGGATGCTGAACCAGACATTGAACATACCGGATCAGCATCTAAATCACTTGTTTATTGCATATAAATATAAGGACATGCTTTATAATAAACCAATGTGTTGTTATTGAACAACTGTGTTTTCTACTCTACAACAAAAGTCTTTTACCTAATAAAACATAGCAAATCTGTACAAAGTAAGTATCGCAATACTGTATCGTATCGCCTGTCTGGTACTGCGATAGTATCCAGATTTTTTCTGGCGATACCCAGCTCTACATCAAGTAGTTTAAAACAGGATCAAGCAATATAGATTGATTGGTCTGGCAAGCACTTTTTTCTGTCTTTAGATGTGGTTGACATTCGAGATGTATTTTGATTGGACAGTGCAGTGTGTGCAATGAAATATACAACACATTGTGTTTTGAATTTATTCCTGTCTTGCAGTTGGCTGACAGGATGTAAGGAAATATTGAATGAAACATCAGATCAAAATGAAATGAAGCTCATGAAAGTTTTGAACGGATTTGTGTCCATAGGTGTAGGTGGATGAGTGGCAAACTGTTGAACGATGAGAAGCTGCATTCAGCGGCATCTCATCTGGGTTTACACTGTTTGCTCAGGCCTGTCTATCCGAATACTGCAGAATTCACCAATATCATTGCAAGAATTCTTATTGTCGCACCTTAAAGCATGGCATGTTGGCGCTGTTTAGAGGCTGGTTTTCTGCACCGTTCGCTTAGGAATGTCTGTCCCAATACTTAGAATCATTACGGTATATAATTAATCCTTATCCTGCTGCATAAATTAGTTTAGCCACACCCATTGCAACCATTACTTGATTTAATGTATACTACTCAAAGTTTGATAGGGATCACTTTTTTAATGCAAAATAAGTTTTGGATGAATTAATGAGCTGAATCCAAATTTGATACATAATGATAGAAAACGTATCCTTCACAAAACCTAGTGGTTAATTTTGTCAACTGGTACAGCATTCAAGCGTGACAACAGCAACCGTCTTGGCACCCCCAAAATTTGCCGTAACACGAAGGGATTTGAACAACTGATTTTTTTGCAAATTTCCATATTTGTTTAGACAAACGTGCCTAAAAACGTGTATGGCGTCCACGGGCATCAATTACAGTACGACATCGCCTGCGCATGCTCGTAATCCGAGTCTGTATCCGGTTTTGTGGAATCAGCTTTCATTCAGCAACCAATGCATCTTTGAGCTCCTGTAAAGTCCTCGGATGCACAGGTCGGGCTGAAACAGCACGCTGTAGCATGTTCTGCGCATGCTCAATCGGATTTAATTCCGGTGACCGAGCAGGCCAGTCCATACGAACGATTGTCTCGCGTTCCAGATAGGAATCAGTGACGTTGGGACGGTTGGGACAGGCATTATCGGCTGTCAGAATAAGTCTGGGCCGATAGCATCTGCAGATGGTCTCACAATCTCATCAAGAATACCATTACAGTACCTCACTGCCATTAACGTTCTGTTTTCAACGGCGTACAAGTCAGTTTTACCGTTCACGCTTATCCCAGCCAAAACCATGACCGACCCCTTTCCATAGCGATCATGCTCTGCCACATTCAAGACATCGAATTGCTCTTCAGACATTCGCCACACTAATTGACGTTTATAAGTGAAGTCTAGACAGAATCTGGACTCCTCAGTAAACAGTACTAGCGTCTAGTCACGAACCGTCCACCTGACGTGAGTTCTGGCAAAGTCCAACCGGTCTAGCAGGTGCTGTCTCGTCAACGGAACACGTACAACAGGCCTCATGGCATTAAGTTCGAACTCGTGGAGCCCGTTTCGGACAGTTTGTGTAGAAATTCGTACTTCAGTTCCGTTCCTAAGCTCGTTATGCAAACGCGTAGCGTTCAGGAACGGTTGACGTCAAGACTGAATCAACAAGAAACGGCCCTGACGTTGCGTTGTAACCCTTTCTTGACCCCGCCGTGTCTGTGTGAAGGATTTCCGTGGGTAAGATGCCGACTCCACATTCTGAGCTCTGAGACACATTCAGAACCCCAGCAACACGACGTTGAGAGATGCCAGATTCCAACATTCCGAAGCCACAATTCATTTCTTCGGGGCTCAGACGGTTTCTTAATTGTCCCCAAAGCATTTTAGTGTTTCACAAATCAAATGAAGTCCTTTTTACGCTTGGTAAAGGAACTCTGACACATTTGATTGGTCTGTTGGAAAGCAGTGCTACGCAAGATTTCGGGGGTGCATGAATTCAGTTGTGAAGTGTGAGAAGTGTGCACTTTTATGAATACTGAACCGCACATGAGTTTCTGCTTAAGATATTTATCAATATACTGAGTACTATTAAGAAATTTTTAATTTTCAGTGCAAAATTTGGTATATAAAAAGTGATCCCTATCAAACTTTGAGTAGTATATTTGTTCAATTGACAAACTGCATGACAATAAGCTAGAATAGACCCACCATCTGAACCTGATGTACAGTTCTGCAACGGAAGGTCAGGTGGTTTTTCTCCGGATACTCCAGTTTTCACCCACCTTTGATTAACGTTCGGCTCGAATAATCTTTAAAGGGTCGTAAAACCAGAATCAAATAAAAAAAAAAAAAACAAGAGGGCCCACATGGCCCTACTTCACTCACCTGTGTGTCACTCGAGTACATTGCCTTGTAAACCAGGGGTAGCAGGATCAATCCCAGGCTTCTCCAGACCTTTCAGATTGGTCTTTAAACAGAGGTACCATCACTGTATGACCATAGCTGTTGGTGAGACTTAAACTTCACTCACTCCTATGAAGGAACCTATATGCCACATGTGAAGGTTGTATCTTAAATGCTTCAAAAGTTATGACAAAGTAGGTCAAAGGTCAAGTTCATGGCTTAAAAGTTTTGAATGGTTGAGAAAACCTTGTCACAAGGAACATACATGCCAAATATGAAGACTCTATCTCATATGGTTCAAAAGTTATGATAAAGTAGGTCACAGGTCAATGTCACAGGTCAAAACTTTATATGAGTGGGAAGCCCTTGTCACAAGGAACCTACATGCCAAATATGAAGGCTCTATCTCAAACGGTTCAAAAGTTATGACAAAATAACCTACTGATCTACTTTTTGATTTGACATGACCCATATTCGAACTTAACTGAGATATTGTCCAGATGATCATTCTGAGCACGTTTTATGATGATTTGACTAAAACTGTGGCCTATTTGAGTGTTCAAAACGTTTTTCTATGATTTGACCTGCTGACCTACTTTTTGACCAAACATGACCAATATTCGAACTTGACCCAGATATTGTCAAGATGATCATACTGAGCAAGATTGATGATGATCGGATCAAAACTGTTGCCTCTAGTGTGTTCACAAGGTTTTTCTCTGATTTGAACTATTGGCCTACTGTTTGAACCGACATGACCCATATTCGAACTTGACTCAGATATTGTCAAGATGATCATTCTGGGCAAGTTTGATGAAGATTGGATCAAAACTGTGGCGTCTAGTGTGTTCACAAGGTTGTTCTATGATTTGACCTACTGACCTACTTTTTGACCCAACATGACCCATATTTGAACGTGACCAAGATGTTATCAAGATGATCATTCTGAGCAAGTTTGTTGATGATTGGACATAAATTGTGGCCTCTAGAGTGTTCAGAAGGTTTTTCTTTGATTTGACCTACTTACCTTCTTTCTGACCAGGCAACACCCATATTCGAACTTGACCAAGATATTGTCAAGATGATCATTCTGGGCAAGATTGATGATGATCGGACCAAAACTGTGGCCTCTAGTGTCTTTGCAAGTTTTTTTTCTGATTTGACCTACTGACCTACTTTCTGGCCCAACATGCCCCATATTCGAACTTGACCGAGATATTTTGTGGTGGTTCAAAATGTGTGCAAGTTTAGTTAAAATCAAATCATAAATGAAACAGCTATCATGCAAACAAGACCAAAATAGGCAATTTTTGCCCTTTCAGGGGCCGTAACTCCGAAACACATGATGGGATATGGCTGGTTCAAGAAAGGAACCCAGATCGCATGGTGGTACAAGTTGTGTGCAAGTCTGGTTAAAATCAAATCATAAATGAAGATGCTATCTCGCGGACAAGACCAAAATAGGCAATTTTTGCCCTTTCAGGGGCCGTAACTCCGAAACACATGATGGGATATGGCTGGTTCAAGAAAGGAACCCAGATCTCATGGTGGTACAAGTTGTGTGCAAGTCTGGTTAAAATCAAATCGTAAATGAAGATGCTATCGTGCGGACAAGACTGAAATAGGCAATTTTTGCCCTTTCAGGGGCCGTAACTCCGTAACACATGATGGGATATGGCTGGTTTAAGAAAGGAACCTAGATATCATGATGGTACAAGTTGTGTGCAAGTCTGGTTAAAATCAAATCATAAATGCAGATGCTATCATGCGGACAAGACCAAACTAGGCAATTTTTGCCCTTTCAGGGACAGTAACTCCGTAACACATAATGGGATATGGCTGGTTCAAGAAAGGAACCCAGATCTCATGGTGGTACAAGTTGTGTGCTAGTCTGGTTAAACTCAAATCATAAATGAAGATGCTATCGTGCAGACAAGAAATTGTTTACGGACGCACTGACGACGGACAAAATGTGATCACAAAAGCTCACCTTGTCAGTACGTGACAGGTGAGCTAAAAGAAGCCATTAACCAGAATCTGACAACTGCCCTTCTTGAATCAGCGCAATGACTGGCTGTAAACTCCCAAAACTGGTTGGCGGGATTGGCAACATTCTTTCGTGGAGATTGATCATAAAATCTTTTTCTACAGTCATTCTCTTCCTTCCGCTGATTTAAGAAGGGCAGCTGTCAGTTTCTGGAGAAAGAATGTGCACTACTGGTTAACCACTAAGGTATAAGCCTGCCCAAGAAAAGTGTGGATCGGTAGACTGACAGGCTCGAAAATGACAGTGTTGACAAACTCATTTTAAAGATTTTACGTTTTTTCGCTTGGGTTTCTGTCAAAAATGTTAGCTTCTAATTGAATAATTATTCCGCTATGGCCATTTGTAAGTTCATGCGTAAGCTTTTGAGAGAATACCATTTTTGTGGCAAGTGAAAGTTTGATTTGAGGTTCAACGTCCCCATCAACACTGTATAGGTCATTTTGGAGACGTTGCTTCCAATTTTGTGGGACTTTTACCCGACACTGAGATGAAATGACATCTCAAGCCCTGTCATCCAATAAATCCAATAGGGTTTATATGCATGGACGGTCCGACTCGCACCGCTTTTGTCTGGGCAAGCTTAGATCCTCTAAGCGGTTTACCAGTACTTGTGTGCTGTCAGTTTCAGCTCTGCGTGGAAGCATCGTGCAGCCCATCTATTTCTCCAAGCCCTGATGGGTGGGGGGGGGGGGGGGGGGGGGGGGGCAGTGGCAAGTGTCAGGACAAAGTTGGAATTATAAGGAACCAGTTATCAGTTTTGTGACTTTTATCGATGTATAAACTGGTGAATTACTCTGACACAAACTTAACATTAATCCCTTTGGGCTTCGTGCAGTTTGCGGGTGATTTGCTGGAGTTTACACATCAATAAAATCCACAAAAATAAAATTCACTAGAATTTGTTTTTCTAGAAAAACACAGATGTCTCCCCCGTTTTTGACCTCTAAGTATGACCTTGACATTGGAGGTATTAACCTGGGTCTTGTGTGCAACACATCATCTAATGAAGATGAACATTTCTGCAAAGTAACTTTAAAAAGTTCACAGAGAAATAAAAAAGTTATTGGCCGTACACAAAAATGCCCTTTCTTTACCGTTGACCTCTAAGTATGGCCTTGAACTTTGAGGTACAACATATCTCATGATGGTTAACATTTCTGCCAAGTAATTTCATAATCCATCAAAGAATAAGGAAGTTATTGACTGTCCTTTTTTACCTTTGACCTCTAGGTATGACCTTGACATTGGAGGTATGGACCTTGGTATTGCACAGGACTCATGGTCTAATGACGGTGAACATTTCTGCATGGTTAATTAAAAAAGTCCTGCCAGAAATAAACAAGAGGCCCATGGGCCACTACGCTCACCAGAGGTCATGAGGTTTATACCATATACAGGCAAGGTGCCCCTTGGTCATGTGACAACAATACCACGAATAATGTTTAATTGCCTCACCCCCATAGAGGCTTTTCATGTAATTTGGTTTCAATCAGCACAGCTCTTATACTGGAGAAGAAGATAAAAATACTGAATCTGAGCCATCCAAGACAAAGGTCAGTAAATGATCTTGGCCTTTTGAATTAATAAACTTCCATTCAGCTAACTGCAAATATCATTTTTGATGTCACAGCCTACCAGGCAATCAGAAATATCCACTACTTTGCCATTTTTCCATACAAATGTCTAATTGACCAAATTTTACCTTGACATAAAACAGGTCAAGGTCAACCAAAGGTCATCATTTGAACAAACTTGGTAGGGCCAGAGTCCCTGATGCTGCATACCAAGTTTCAAGATCATCAGCCAATTGGTTCTTGGAGAAGAAGATTTTTAAAGTTTTTTACCATATATGGGCATGGCGGCCCATATTGGTCATGTGAACCAGTCCTCACGAACAGATTTCCGTTCCCTCATTCCATAGAGGCTCCACATGTAATTTGGTTTCACTTGGCCAAGTAGTTTAAGTAAAGAAAATAAAAATACTGAATCTGAGCCGTCCTGGACAAAGGTTGGTAAATGACCTTTTGGACTGATAAACTTCCATTCAGCTGATTGTAAATACCATTTCTGATGCCACTAGCTAATATACAATCAGAAAAATCCACTGTTTTGCCAAATGTCTAAGTGACTAAATTTGACCTTGGTGTAAAACAGGTCAAGGTCAACCGAAGGTCATCATTTGAACAAACTTGGTAGGGCCAGAGTCCCTGATGCTGCATACCAAACATCAGCCTTCTGTTCTTGAGCGGAAGATTTTTAAAGGTTTTTACCATATATGGGCATGGCGGCCATATTGCTCATGTGACCAAGTCCTCACGAACTTTCGTTCCCTCATTCCATATAGGCCCCACATGTAATTTGGTTTCAATTGGCAAAGTAGTTTAAGTGAAGAAGAAGATAAAAATACTGAATCTGTGCAAAGGTCGACAAAGGTCGGTAAATGACCTTGACCTTTGGAACTTACAAACTTCAATTCAACTGATTGTAAATACCATTTCTGATGCAATTAGCTAATATACAATCAGAAAAATCCACTGTTTTGCCATTTTTCCATAAAAATGTCTAATTGACCAAATTTGACCTTGGCGTAAAACAAGTCAAGGTCAACCAAAGGTCATCATTTGAACAAACTTGGTGGTAGGGCCAGAGTCCCTGATGCTGCATACCAAGTTTCAAGATCATCGGCCATTCGGTTCTTTGAGAAGAAGATTTTTAAAGGTTTTTACCATATATGGGCATGGCGGCCATATTGGTCATGTGACCCAGTCCTCACGAACAAACTTTCGTTCCCTCATGCCTTAGAGGCTCCACATGTAATTTAGTTTCAATTGGCCAAGTAGTTTAAGTGAAGAAGAAGATAAAAATACTGAATCTGAGGGGTCCTGGACAAAGGTCGGTAAATGACCTTGACCTTTGGAACCTATAAACTTCCATTCAGCTGATTGTAAATACCATTTCTGATGCCACTAGCTAATAAACAATCAGAAAAATCCACTGTTTTGCCATTTTTCCATACAAATGTCTAGGTGACCAAATTTGACCTTGACATAAAACAGGTCAAGGTCAACCAAAGGTCATCATTTGAACAAATTTGGCAGGTCCGGAGTCCCTGATGCTGCATACCAAGTTTCAAGATCATCGGCCATTCGGTTCTTGAGAAGAAGATTTTTAAAGGTTTTTACCATATATGGGCATGGCGGCCATATTGGTCATGTGACCCAGTCCTCACGAACAAACTTTCGTTCCCTCATGCCTTAGAGGCTCCACATGTAATTTAGTTTCAATTGGCCAAGTAGTTTAAGTGAAGAAGAAGATAAAAATACTGAATCTGAGGGGTCCTGGACAAAGGTCGGTAAATGACCTTGACCTTTGGAACCTATAAATTTCCATTCAGCTGATTGTAAAAACCATTTCTGATGCCACTAGCTAATAAACAATCAGAAAAATCCACTGTTTTGCCATTTTTCCATACAAATGTCTAGGTGACCAAATTTGACCTTGACATAAAACAGGTCAAGGTCAACCAAAGGTCATCATTTGAACAAATTTGGCAGGTCCGGAGTCCCTGATGCTGCATACCAAGTTTCAAGATCATCGGCCATTCGGTTCTTGCGAAGAAGATTTTTAAAGTTTTTTACCATATATGGGCATGGCGGCCATATTGGTCACGTGACCCAGTCCTCACGAACAAACTTTCGTTCCCCCATTCCATAGAGGCTCCATATGTAATTTGGTTTCAATTGGCCAAGTAGTTTAAGTGAAGAAGATAAAAATACTGAATCTGAGCCGTCCAGGACAAAGGTCGGTAAATGACCTTGACCTTTGAAACTGATAAACTTTCATTCAGCTGATTGAAAATACCATTTCTGATGCCACTAGCTAACATACAATCAGAAAAATCCACTGTTTTGCCATTTTTCCATACAAATGTCTAAAGGACCAAATTTGACCTTGACTTAAAACAGGTCAAGGTCAACCAAAGGTCATCATTTGAACAAACTTGGTAGGGCCCGAGTCCCCGATAATGCATACCAAGTTTCATGATCATCGGCTGTTCGGTTCTTGAGAAGAAGATTTTTAAAGGTCTTTACCATATATGGGCATGGCGGTCATATTGGTCATGTGACCCAGTCCTCACGAACAATGTTTCGTTCCCCCTTGCCACAGAGGCTCCACATGTAATTTGGTTTCAATTGGCCAAGTAGTTTCAGAGGAGATGTTGTTTGAAAATGTTGACGACGCAGACGCAGACACAGACGACGACAACGGACGACGGACCAATGCCTATACTATAAGCTCCCCTGGAGCCTTCGGCTCTGGTGAGCTAAAAAGTTATTAGACTGGACACACAAAAAAAATTTTTTACCTCTGACCTCTTAGTACGACCTTGACCTTGAAGGTACCGACCTGGGCCAAGCGTGCAACACGTCGTCTCATGATGGTTAACATTTCTGCCAAGTAATTTCACAATCTATCCAGGAATAAGAAAGTCATTGACTGAACAGTAGAAAAGGACCCTTTCTGGTCCTTTGACCTCTTAGTACGACCTTGACAATAATTTTGAGGTACCAACCTAGGTCATGCACGCAACACATCGTCTCATAGTGGTTAACATTTCTGCCGAGTAATTTCAAAATTCATTTATAAATAAGAAAGTTATTGACCAAACATGAAAACCAGAGGACCAGTGGTCCTGTAAACGCTCACCTGACACCTGGTCCTGGTGTACATTTTAATGTTTTTATATATGTATATAGCCTCAGAGCAGGGGTACACAACTTGTGGGGACAAAATTTTGATGTCTAACAATGTGATAAAACTTTCCACCTGTTCCTACCTTTCTGACAGTTCGAAGGCCATGCTTTCATTATGGTTTATTCCATTTGTCATATTTTTTTTAACTTTTCATATTATTTAGGGAATGTGGCTTCATGGTTCTGGAGAAGAAGATTTTTGAAGGCTTTTTACCATATATGGGCATGGCTGCCATCTTGGCCATGTGACCCAGACCCCGCGAACAAACTTTCGTTCCCCCATCCTACTGAAGCCCCACATGAAATTTGGCTTTGATTGGCCTCCATGTTTTGGAGGAGAAGATCTTTGAAAATGGTGGACGGACAACGGATGGACGGACGACAGACCATGGCTATACTATAAGCTCACCTATGAGCCTAAAGGCTCAGGTGAGCTAAAAATCAATTATTTTCACTTTTTCCCCAAGCAAAAGCCTAAGTCCGCAAATTTGACATTGCCGTAAAATAGGTAAAGGTCAACCCAGGGTCACCATTTGAACAAATTATGATAGGCCCGTGTACCAGATGCTTCCTGCCAAGTTTCAAGGTCATTTGCCTTACGGTTCTGGAGAAGAAGAATTTCGAAGTGTTTTTACCATATATGGGCATGGCCACCATCTTGGTCATGCGACCTGGACCATATGAGCAAATTTTCATTTGTTCATCATATAAAGGATCCATATCAAATTTCACTTGAATTGGGCCAGCGGTTTCTGAGAAAAAACTGTTTGAAATATGGAACCTGGTTAATCTTGGTCCCAGGTCACTGAATGATGACTTTTCTTACCCATGAATCTTCATGTATTCATTTACTTTACCTGATCTTCCAATTTGGTGACACTGTCTTCAATGGTTTCCTAAAAATCCATTATTTTCACTTTTTCCCATGCAAAAGCCTAAGTTGACAAATTTGACACTGCCATAAAATAGGTCAAGGTCAACCCTGGGTCAGCATTTGTAAAAACTATGACGAGCCCGAGTACCATATGATATATGCCAAGTTTCAAAGCCATTGGCCTTACGGTTCTGGAGAAGAAAATTTTTGAAGGCTTTTTACCATATATGGGCGTGGCGGCCATCTTGGTCATGTGATCTAGACCGTACTGGCAACTTTTCGTTTGTTCAACTCACAAAAGCTCCATATTGAATTTCACTTAAATTGGCTCAGTAGTTTCTGAGAAAAAATGTTGTTTTTTTTTAAATATGAAATCGGAGTGACCTTGGTCTAAGGTCAATGAATGACCTTGACCTTTCTTACCCATAGATCTTCATGTATTCAGTTACTTTACCTAATCTACAAAGTTTGGTGACACTGTCTTCAATGGTTTCCCTAAATATCCATTATTTTCACTTTTTCCTATGCAAAAGCCTAAGTCAGCAAATTTGACATTACTGTAAAATAGGTCAAGATCAACCCAGGGTCACCATTTGAACAAATTATGATAGGCCCGAGTACCATATGCTACATGCCAAGTTTCACGGCCATTGGCCTTACGGTTCTTGAGAAGAAGAATTTCAAAGTTTCTTTACCATATATGGGCGTGGTGGCCATCTTGGTCATGTGATCTAGACCATGTTGGCAGCTTTTCATTTGTTCAACTCCCAAAGGCCCCATATTGAATTTCACTTCAATTGGCTCAGTAGTTTCTGAGAAAAAATGTTTGAAATATGGAACCTGTGTGACCTTGGTCTAAGGTCAATTAATAACCTTGACCTTTCTTACACATAGATCTTCATGTATTCAGCTACTTTACCTTATCTACTAATTTTGGTGACACTGTCTTCAATGGTCTCCTAAAAATCCATTATTTTCACTTTTTCCCATGCAAAAGCCTAAGTCGGCAAATTTGACATTGCTGTAAAATAGGTCAAGGTCAACTCGGGGTCACCATTTGTACAAACTATGATGGGCCTGAGTACCATATGCTACATGCCAAGTTTCAAGGCCATTGGCCTTACGGTTCTGGAGAAGAAGAATTTTTACGGCTTTTTACCATATATATAGGCGTGACGGCCATCTTGGTCATGTGATCTAGACCGTATTGGCATTTTTTCATTTGTTCAACTCACAAAGGCTCCATATTAAATTTCACTTAAATTGGCTCTGCAGTTTTGGAGAAAAAAATGTTTGAAATATGGATCCTGAATGACCTTGGTCTAAGGCCAATGAATGACCTTGACCTTTCTGACCCATAGATCTTCATGTATTCAGTTACTTTACCTGATCTACAAATTTTGGTGACACTGTCTTCAATGGTTTTCCTATAAATCCATTATTTTCACTTTGCCCCATGCAAAAGCCTACTTCGGCAAATTTGACATTGCTGTAAAATAGGTCAAGGTCAACCAGGGGTCACCATTTGTACAAACCATGATGGGCCCGAGTACCATATGCTACATGCCAAGTTTCAAGGCCACTGGCCTTATGGTTCTGGAAAAGATTTTTGAAAGCTTTTTACCATATATGGGCATGATGGCCATCTTGGTCATGTGATCCAGACCCCGCGAACAAACTTTCGTTCCCCCATCCCACTGAGGCTCCATATGAAATTTGGCTTTGATTGGCCCTGCAGTATAGGAGAAGATCTTTGAAAATGGTGGACGGACGGACTGACGACGGACGGACGACGGACCATGGCTATACTATAAGCTCACCTTTGAGCCTAAAGGCTCAGGTGAGCTAAAAAGGCCCCTTTTTATCCCCCGACCGAATAGGTTCGGGGGATATAGCGATCAGCCTGGCTTCTGTCCGTCCGTCCGTAGATGCAACCTTGTGATGGCCATAACTCCTATACCCTTTCGGGATTCATTGATGGTTCATGGCACACTTGTTCACAAGGCTGAGACAGCGTGTCATGCGCAAGAACCAGAACTCTGGATGCCATACTTTTTTAGTTATCTCCCCTTTTAATAAAATAGAATGCCTACTTTGTGATGGCCATAACTCCAATACCCGAGATATATATATTGATGGTACTTCGCACAGTTGTTCACAAGGCTGAGACAGCGTGTAATGCACAAGAACCACAACTGTGGTTGCCATGGTTTTTGAGTTATCTCCCCTTCCAATAAAATAGAATGGCTACCTTGTGCTGGCCATAACTCCAATACCCTTTAAGATATATTAATGATACCTGACACAGTTGTTCACAAGGCCGGGACCGTGTGTCATGCACAAGAACCACAACTCTGGGTGCCATGGTTTTAGTTATCTCCCCTTCCAATAATATAGAATCACTACCTTGTGATGGCCATCTCTCCAATACTCTGAGATATTGGTACAGTTGTACATGAGGTTAAGCAGATATGTCACGTGCAAGAACCACAACCCTGGGTGCCCTGGTTTTTAAATTATCTCCCCTGACAATATAACCTTGTGATGGCCATAGCTCCCATTCCCTTTGAGATATATTGATGGTACTTGGCATAATTGTATACACGGTTGAGACGGCACTTCATGCCTAAGAACCACAACTCTGTGTGCTATATTTGAGTTATCTCCCCTTCCAATAATACGGTATGACCATCTTGTGATCGCCGTACCTCCAATACCCTTTGAGACATATTGGTGGTACTTGATGCAGATGTAAATGAGGTTAAGCAGGTGTGTCATGCTCAAGAATTACAACTCTGGGTGCTCTGGTTTTTTGTAATCTCTCCTGACAATATAACCTTGTGAAGGCCTTATGTCCAACACCCTTTGAGATATATTTCAGGAACTTGCAAAATTGTATACAAGGTACAGAAGGGGTGTCATGTGCAAGAACCACAACTGTTGGTGCTGTGGTATTTGAGTTATCTACCCTTCCAATATAACGGTATGACAAGCTTGTGATTCCCATATCTCCAATACCCTTTCCTTTGAGACATATTGATGGTACTTTGTACAGAAATACATGAGCTTAAGCAGGCATGTCATTTACAAGAACCCCACTTTTGAGTGCCCTGGTTTTTTAGTTATGTCCCCCGACAGTATAATTTTGTGATGGCCATAACTGCAATACTTTTGTGATATATTGCTGGTTTAATTCTGTGTATGTTCTATTGGTGTACAATCTTCTGAAGGCCATATTGGTTTTTGGTCGGGGGATTTACCATCTCTTCTGATGGCTATTTTTTACCTTTGACCTCTAAGTATGACCTTGACCTTTGAGGTACCAACCTGGGTCATGCACGCAACACATCGTCATATGGTGGTTAACATTTCTGCCAAGCAATTTCAAAATCCATCTAAAAATAAGAAAGTTATTGACCAAACACGAAAAAAGGCCCCTTTTTTGACCTTTGACCTCTATGTGTGACCTTGACATTTGAGGTACCAACCTGGGTCATGCACGCAACACATCGTCATATGGTGGTTAACATTTCTGCCAAGCAATTTCAAAATCCATCTAAAAATAAGAAAGTTATTGACCAAACACGAAAAATGGGCCCCTTTTTTTACCTTTGACCTCTATGTGTGACCTTGACATTTGAGGTAGCAAACTGAATCATGCATGCAACACATCGTCTCATGATGGTTAACATTTTTGCCAAGTTACTTCAAATTCTATCTAAAAATAAGAAAATTATTGACAAAACACGAAAAAAAGTCCCCTTTTTTACCTTTGACCTCTAAGTATGACCTTGACCTTTGAAATACTAACCTGGGTCACGCACACAACACATCGCTTATGGTGGTTAACATTTCTGCCAAGCAATTTCAAAATCCATCTAAAAATAAGGAAGTTATTGACCAAACACGAAAAAAGGCCCCTTTTTACCTTTGACCTCTAAGAATGACCTTGACCTTTGAGGTAACGACCTGCCTTATGCGCACCACACATCGTCTCATGGTTGTTAGTATTTCTGCCAAGTAATTTTAAAATCCATCTGAAAAGAAAGTTATTGACCAGACAAGATTTGCCCATACATACATCCATACCGACAAACTTGGAAGGGAGATAATTCAAAAAGTATAAATGGGAGAGTTATAGTTCTTGCTCACTGCACGTCATCTAATATTGATTAATATTTATATGAAGTTTCGTGAAGATAGCTTGAACGGTTTGCAATTTATAGAGCGGACACGAATGTGTGACAGACGGACAGACAGGCAGACGAACAGACAGACGCCCGAGGGAAAAACAATAGGTCTCCGAAAAAAAAAAAATTCGGGGGAGACATAATTCCTTTTGCACATATGCTCGGGCCTATCTGCACCTTTGTTCATCGCAATTGGATATTTTTCTTGTGATACTCCTCATCTGAAGATTGGTCTCCAAAATGACCTTTACAGTCTTGACGGGGACGTTAAACATCAAATCAAACAAACAAACATCCCTGTCAACACTACAAAGGTCA